>JAECUM010017076.1:0-67388 GCA_016617855.1 Megalonaias nervosa | reverse complement strand
GGCTAAACTGATCCAAATCGGGCCCGCGTTAGCTAAGGCCGTTCCTGCAGGTCACCCTTATCTTGGTCTGCTACTATTGATTTTACAAATAGCTTAGTAACAGACCCAATGAGCCATCTGACATAAACGCTTAGCTTGCAGATGAGAATATCACGCTGAAGATAGTTAAAAACCTTGCATAAATCCACGTGAACTCCAGCTATTTGTTTTCATCAAAGCCTTCGAGGCACTGGATAGCGATCAACACGTGTGTCTAAATGGGAGTCCAGACACCATGTTATGTATCAAACGAAGTTGGCCAAATCAAGGTCATCGCTACACTCTTTGAAAATAAGTACTCTAACTCCCACTACCATAATGATCAATTATTTATACCTATACCTAAATATATTTACATGCACTCAGACCTGAATTCATTCTGAATGAATACATAACCAATGAACCGGAATGTACATTAACATCTGAGTTGATATTTACCTGGACACATGAACAATTAGAGTTGGGTACCACGAAACATTTTATAACACTATATTAAAGATGTGCTGACATTAGAGAGCCTTCTGATAAAATTTGAAAGTGTTATTACTGAAGCTAATAATTTACTAGCTGCACTGTTGATAAAATAGGCAGCGAACCCTTCGCTCGGATGACTTATTTTTTATCAGAGAGGGACAGTAAACATAAAGCACACTTACTCATCAAACGAGAAAACATTTAATGGACTTTAGAAAATCACGCACAATTTAAGCAGAAAACAATTGCGCTCCTGAAAATGGTAGGATAATTAGGCTTAAAGATATTATGCAACTGTGTCATTGGTCTGTCGGCATTGCCGAGATTGTGATTTACTCTTCAGGTTTGAATTTTTCAAAAATGTTGTATTGAATATATGAATGGATTTAAACTGCAAGTCATGGGCAAGTGGACTTTCCTTACTTCTTTAATGGAACAGAGGTTTTCAACGTGACCTTTCTTCAGACACAATACTTAATGAATACACACACTATACTTCCAAGCACATCAGCCAAACTTCACAGAATAACATAAAATTAAATTTTATTCAGAATCATTTACAATACTTTCAAAACTCTCTATTTTCGTGTATTCATTACAAGAAATTACTGATGGACTGAACATAAGTTATAACTTAACAAAATGAAGATTCAGTCTCCTTCTAATATACGGATCATAGATTCGTAAGAATTATCTGGGTATTTATAACAGGAACATTCCAAACAAGCTTGTTCTGATTTCTTCTCTTCATGTTCTACCTTGTACCGTTCCGGTGACCTAAATGGTTAAACCATTCCACTGGGATGCGGGAGGTCGCAGGTTCGAACCTCGGCAGTGTCATACCAAAGACATAAAAATGATACTCGCTGCTGCCTCGCTTGGCGGTCAGCATTAAGAGGTTAAATTGCCACACTGCAGACATCGTAGCAATATGACTGAAATTGTTAAAACAACATTAAAAGTTCTTGAACAAAATGTAAACAAACGTACAAATTCCTCGTGTGTGCCCCAGTAACGAAAAAGACTCAATAAGATTGTGTAAAAAAAAATTCTTCAACCTCTGCATTATGTTTAAAATAGCTGTTGCTCTCTGTGATACGCTTACCTTTATGCTGCAAATGTTTGTCAGTTTTATCTTCAGATTTATAGCAATCAAATTCTATTACCCAGAAATATTAATAAATTTAAAGTTCCTTCACTTAAACTTGCTTCTTAAAAGATATATTCATTAAACAAATTCTACAGTCCAAAATTTTTGAAAATCTGAAGCTGAACTGATTTTTGGGTGATATTTTTTTTTTTTTTATAGATGATTTACATTGTGGGATGTTTCTTCTCAGTGTCGTCAGTGCTATAGCTGGGAACGACATCAAGCGGGTGCACGGTTCGAAAGTTGTTTTTTCCTCCGTTTTCTTGAACCTTTCTGTTTAAGATCGTTGCGCCTAGAATTCAGCTCTCTGTGGTAAAACTCATATGAAGATCAAGTACTGTAGCCGTAGTTACTGTTCATTTATATATATATATATATATATATATATATATATATATATATATATATATATATGCTGTAGCTATTTAGAGACCTGGTTCATGGTACAAACCATTAGGTTTCATCAAAGTAACCAAGTAGGCACCAATTTAAGTGTCTAATTAAACAGTGGAAAAGTTTTCTCCGAACGTGGAATACCCATGCCTCGAATCTTGACACGACTCCCTAATTCTTTCTTACTTTTCTGGATTTTTAAATTTTCAAGACAAGATTTCAGCGGCAAGATACTTGGTCTCTCCCTCTCTATCATGTTTGGTGCCAACTGGAAACACCAGTTTCATATGAGGACTCATTGTCAAACATTTTGTCCAAAATATTATTGTCAACCTCAACTAAATCAAATTTCTCGGCGATAACGTGAAATACTCAAAACTCCTCGTTGCTACTTATCGTACTCCTCCATTATCCACATTAGCAAAAGCGCAATTTTTCACCCAATATTAAAATTACAAACGTGTGTTGAGCTTTTTAATAGTTAAAATGTATAGTAATGAATCAATACCGATCGTTTATAAGTGGACTATTCTTGAATATTGCAAGTTGTAAACGTATTATAGGCTGGGTGTGCGATACGGAAATTTTAGTTTGCAATACAGAATCATAGTCCTAACATATACATCGAAGGCCAGATCGCCCACGAAAAATTAAATATGCCTGTAATAAAATTATATTTGTAATATCCACCATTAATCTGTGACAGATACAACTGTTTTGTAAAAAAAAAAAAAAGTTACTTTGTTGAACTATTTTGTCATAAAGAAAGAACAGGATGCTAATATATTTTGAATCGTAACACGATTTCTAGGGAATTTCCGTACATTCATTACTGAAGGAAACCACCGACGTATCGATACAGTTAAAATGTACTGTTGTACGTACAAACATAAATAAATACCGTGGTAAACCGGTATACCGGTAATACTACGCACCTAGATAAACAATACAGCAAAGTATCGTTTCTTTTACAGCAATTACAGCCTTACTAGATGGCAGGTAGCATCATTTGTCCAAGGTCACACGCCAAGATACATTCTGTGAAATCTGGTAATCGTCTCTTAAATATGCGGTTGTTTTTAAAGAATAAAAAACTTTCATGATCTTTATAACAAAAATTTCAGATCTGATAACTGATAAATTTGTACAAACTTGAAAGGCTTTCAAGCAAGGGTGTTTTCTATCAGTTTTTATTTATCATTCTTTCCAGCACTGTACTGGTCACGAGTCATTTAAAGTGGCCACATTTGATAATTTATCAACATCTACAAGCATGTGTGTGTGATTTAGATTTTGTTAACGTAGCTTTAACAATTTTTCAGTCATATCGCTACGATGTCTGCAGTGTGGCAGTTTATAGTGATGTCAACCACTGGGGCATCATGCCGCAGACGTGGCGTGATGTCCCACCCAATCACATTATCCTGACACCAGGCCGACCAGTCCTAACACTAACCTCTTAATGCTGAGCGCCAAGCGAGGCAGCTGTTAGTACCATTTTTTAAAGTCTTTGGTATGACTCAGCCTGGGTTCGAATCCGCGACCTCCCGCATCCGAGGCGGACGCTCTAACCACTAGGCCACCGGAGCGGTTCTACAAATATGAAATGAAAGGTTAATGAAAACTTTCGCAAGCGTCTTTAGTCACCAAATTTTTTCTTTAAAAAATATAGTATGCTGTATTTTTGTTCTACCAGAAAATGGACGAAATGTGGAATTTTCCATCCTGGATCTGATTTCTACTTAACTTTAATCCGTATCGATTACTAACTTGTATTTTCTTTCATAATCTCTCCTCTTTCTCTGAATTTAATTTTGAACTCACAAAAGTTTTATTTCTTAAAATCTAGTCACCTTACATCTTAGGCATCTAGATGCTATGGCTATTAACACTTAGTCCCTTACATCACCTTACACATTTCATCTTAGACATCGCATTTTTGAGTTCCAATCTGATTAGAATCAGAACTCCACTATCCTAAGTGAAGATCTGAAAGTAACCGCTTAAGGGTCATGTTCTGGTGACCTGTGTTATTACCATAATCGCCAATTTTATCAGCCAATCAGAAGAAGTCTTATATCTTCACGTTTGGGAGACAGTGCACAATGGCTGAAGAGCATGTGTGCCGATCGATTTGATCCACTTAAAGACTTTTGAAAGATGCTTTCCCATTGACTATTCAAAAGTCACTAGAACATGACCCCTAAGCGGTCCCTGTCAACTTTCACGTAGGATACTGTAGATCTGATTTTAATCAGACTGCTCTGAGCTCCAGTCTGTTTAGCTAGCAATGTACTGATATAACTGAACTGTAATCAACACAATGCTAGCTTGAAAGCGCCAATTTCGAGCCCTGCATTGCTCCTAAAAATCACTGTTCGTATTCCTGCCGAGATAGCACTACATGGCAAGTCTTATTTCTGATACTCTGCTGCAGTACTGTGGAATGGTTTGTTTCAGGACCCTTTGGTTTGCTACCTCTATTTACCTTCAAGCACGGCCGGCCCAACAATCTATAATAGTTGCCAGCAACTGGCGCCCAAGGCAAACGATGCAATCGGCATCCCCGGGGGAATTTCTCCTCAAATTTCGCGCCCCATTTAACTTGGTGCCCTAGGCAACAGCCTAGTTAGCCTATATCAGTGGTTCCCAATCTTTTTTTAGCCTCGACCCTGATTTAGGTCGCGTCCTGGGGGTTGGAAGCAACTGGCCTATATGGACACCGCTCCTGCCTTCAAATTCCCCTCATTATAAACCTTGATAACGACCTCTCCGATGGCCGAGTGGTTAGAGCGTCCGCCTCGGATACGGGAGGTCGCGGGTTCGAACCCCGGCTGAGCCACACCAAAGACTTGCAAAATGATAGAAACAGCTGCCCCGCTTGGCGCTCAGCATTAAGAGGTTAGTGCTCGGCCTGGTGTCAGGATAATGTGACTGGATGCATCGTGCCTATAAACTGTCCCACTGCAGACAATGTAGCGATATGACTGAAAAAAATTGTTAAAGCTGCGTTTAAAAATCCAAATCACACACATAACACACACAAGACTTGATAAAGTAAATACTGAAGATGTCCATCCTATTCTACTCGATGTTTGTTTTCTCGTTTCTGTTTGTTTTTTCTTCTAAATTTGTCTTTTGGAAAATTTATAAAAGCTCAGTTACTGCATACCTCCAATTCTTCCATATATGTATGTCAATATGTCTGCATGCCTTGCATATTATAGCTGCCATTGTTACACTTGCTTCTCTAATCCAATGTGTTACGTGGTTTCAGTAGTTATATCCATGCAGGGTTTATCATTAGGACTATATGTTACACTGTATAACTATTAAACTGCTTGTCTGCTAGCACATTCAAGTTCAGTGCAGCGCCTTGAATAATTTTATTTCGTATATTGATGTTTAATTGTTGAGTCTCTTGACATTGTATTAGTTTTTGCGCTACCATCTTAGATTTCATGTTGGTGTAAACTGATAGATTTAAAAAAAATACCTTCGATGTGTTAAGTTGGTCGGGCTTGGTATGTGCTTTTCATGTAATGAAAGGACTGGTGAGCTAACAATAGATATATCGTTTTAAAATTTGTGTAAGTCTATTTTAAACTTTTCTTTCATGAAGAAAACCACTCCATAACCACCTAGTTGGTTTGCAAAGTATGAGAGAGAGAGAGCGAGAGAGAGAGAGAGAGCTAGCTGGCCAGGTGTTAAAAGAGCAAGATAATCTCCTGATACAAAAACTGATACAAGTGAACACTCTTTATCTATTTTAGCTGTAAACTTAAATTAAGTTTTAACTTACCGGTCAATGCGCACTATTCGTATCCCCGATCTAAGCCCAAATCGCACTTGTCAATGACTGAAAACAAACTTGAAAGGCATGTTGAAACACGCTTTGATGAACCCTGTTGACGTCCCAGACAGCACGATCAAAAGCAACTTGAATAAGATCCGTCCCAAAGGCGCGTGACTTGCCCGAAATATTATCCTCATGGCCCTGAATCACAAATGCAAGCATTTGCGGTCGTGGAAACACACGATACACATATTTACATACTGCACAATAATGAACACTTGGATTAATTATGAAAATCTAATGAATTTAAGTGTAATAACGATTTAAAAATTCAGCCTGTCATTTCGATACTTAACACCACAGACATAGGAAGAAGATTATGAGTTGGTCTAAATTTAATTCATAGATACATCGCTGGTAAAGCACGTAAACACTTTCACTACATAGATAAAATGTACTTGAATATGGTTATATTATTATGGCTATTTTGTTTTGTATTTTTTTTTTAAATTGGCAAAATCAACTTCCAGCACTGTAATTATGTATTACAATGTAAAATATGAATTGATTTATATATTTCGGAATTGGCAAAATCTATTGTAATCATTGTAATATTATTACCAAAGTATTTATTATTATTATTATTATTATTATTGACTATCCTCACTAAAGGCTCTAATATAGGTAAAAAAGATGAAATTAAATATATTTGATTCATGGCAACAAATCGTCAATAAAACAACATACCATGATCTTCCCAAGAGGAACCCATCCTTCACGATAAACCTGTCCCAATTTTCCCACCGATTGTTTCCAGGGGCGCCCGCATAATTATTTTCGGGGAGGGGGCAGACACGAAGTGGTCAGCTATAGTTTTAAGGATGTAAGCCAAAAGAAGTTTAGAAGTGAACGGGGTGGGGTGGGGGAGTAGGGACCTGTAATCAATATCACATCACCCGAGGCATCAGTCGGGGCAAACCAAAATAGTGTATAAGCTGCAGCGCTTGCGCCTGTGTCTTTGAGGCTGTGACTTCTGAACTGCCTGTGACAGTGTTCAATGTCAGATTAACCCGGTCATCGAGGAAATACTGACAATGTCTGGAGCGATACTGTATCTGGTACAGTCGGGTTCTGCACGCAGAATTTGTTTGCTAATATCTTCATGCCAACCATGTTCTTGGCGACAACTGCGCAATATCAAAGGCGTACTGTGGAGATTCGCTTGAGACAGCAGAGCTGAGTGTGGACTCATGTTCATGTTCGATTTTAGGATCGCGCTACGCTACCAAGGAAATCCTCACTATGATCTTCATTCTTTCAATATCGTACGCGCCCTTGGGAAGTACTACAACATCGCATCATTCAATCACGTACGCGCCCTTGGAAAGTCCTACAAAGTCCCAGGTACCTTCTCGGCCACACTCTCCCAAAAACACGAACGAGTTATTCGCACCGAAATGAATACGATCGAATATTAGCTAAATGCGATAAACAAGCAACGACGCTAATGCGATCTCGAGTATGCGAGTTAACCCCACTGTGATTGGCGTCGGATAGAGCACATTCAATTTTGGATTTGTTGGCGAGATTGTAATCGTGTTGTAGTTGCAGTGATTTCAGGTAACACGTAAAGTACTTGAGAACTCATCACAGATGTTATATACATCACTGATGTCTTTAATGAGTTCGTGCATCATCGCGCGAGACGTCCCCAGGACAGTGATGTGCTGAGTAACCGCTGACAAACTGATGGGGCCTCACTGATTACTTCTGGTGCGTTGTTACCGGCGCGAACTGATTGATCCCACGAATGTATACAACCTGTCAAACGAGTTCATGGCCTGCGGTCATGCAGTTCACAACGAGTCAACAGACACCTTCCCAAGATGCTTCTTCCTCAGGTCTCCTCGTTGACGTTCTTTGTATTTTCGGACATAACTGTTAAATTCCTTCCACTCCTCGCCTTTTACCGTCGCCTTATCGTACACCTTGCTCGATATACCTTGTTCCACTTGCGGATGCTATATTCTTGAAACGTATGGTACCGTTAGGTATTCTTTCCAGTCGTTGAAGAACGAGGCGGAAAATTATTTACATCGTTATCAATCTCTTTTAGGCCTAGCTCGTTAAATATTTCAGACGGTGTTTCTTTGACTTACGCTTAGATGGCACCGTTCTTGGCCCACTGGGCCAACGGCCACCCCATAGGACGCTGGTAACTGTTCAATGGTTCAGGGTGTCCTGACAATCGTACACGGTTTATTATTGGTTTCAATCATCGCTGTGGTAGTTTCCGCTCCTTTCTTGACTTGCTTCACAATTTTGCGCGTGTTTGTTTATATATATATATATATATATATATATATATATATATATATAATTTAAATAGAACAAACAATACTGCGCGGTCATCAGTCAAGTCAATCGGGAAGAAACTGTGTGGGTTCTGGGTGACCTCCGCGAACATATTCCTATAACACTATAATGCCTTCACACTTATATCCATGACAAATTTACCTACACGCGTCAAGATTCCCCGTTGATGATTTGATGCGAGAACGTCTAACCAAGTTCATCAGGCTGCTCCTTCGTTTATTCCATATGATCGTGTACGGGAACTCACATACAAGCAGATGTAAGGAAGCGGAACCGTTGACGTCTAAAGAGCCTGCGAGTGACGCTGATACGCTTAAACGTATTATTACACGTTTCCCGCTAACAAAGCCACGGCTGTTACAGGTGGATCCAGGCAAAGACTTTCTCAGAGCCGTTACGACGTTGTTAACAAAACATAAAGTGCGGTTTCCTGTTCGACATGTTAATATACATCGCTCTTAGGCTGTCATGGAATGATTCAACCTCACACTTGCGGTACGATTATTCGGACATCAAAAGCACAGGAATTGGAAATGAGGCCTGAGATTTCAGAGCAATTTATCGAGTGTTTGAGAAGTCTCCCATCAGTCATCGAAGAGCTGAATAATGAAACCACCAGCAGCAGCGTCTTAAAACCCTCTGAGGCGATTCAATCAGAATACTCTCATTAATACCTACAAAAACATTCACAACTACCGCCGTTATACCCACTCCGTACCGTATCTATATCCACCAGTGGATTTAGATCTGGCATGGCCCATCGATGTATTTGCAGTTTCGGACCCTATTAGTACTCTGTGGCAACCAACACGTTACCAACTGGCAGCTGCGGAAGACAGCTCCACAGTCTAACCACCGAGTACAGCATTTGTGCGACGAAAACTACCACCAAGATCTATTTGATTTACATTCGTGTGGTGCCCGTAAGAGTAAGTAGTAATTCCATCAGGAAAAACGAATCGCTTAGTGTCAAGCGGGAACAAGATTACCTTAGCGCAACAATACAAAATCATCCGATGTTTCTTTGACCGGATCAGATTTGCTGTGTGCGTATTCACACCGCTCGCGCAAACATTCCACATACCATCTTATGTTTAAGATCCTTCGCGACACCGGCACGTGGGACACTTGCCGCCTTCTTGATGTTTTGGAGCCGACAACTACAATCGAGTATATTTGGGGACGCAGTCCTACCTATTCCTCGTTGGGCATACCCAAGCACTAATCCTTGAATTTTCCTTCGATCTTCTTCCTAGTCTTACTAATTCAGTGGATATCGTTCGGACACTTGCTGATGTAAAATTCGTTTAGGAAACTTGGTTCGGCCATATCCGCATACATGTAATAGGTTGTGATGTGCATTAGCAAAGAGTCTGTATCCGTTTACAACATCTTGATCTTATACTAAACTCATACGTGAGCAGTTTGGAAAAGTCCAACACAGACAAGCCAACATATGTAGGTTTTGTCAGCTTCAGTGTATATTTTTTACTGTGTACTGCAATGAATCCACCACAGAAGATCTTCCGGACTTGAACGCGGGTCAGCAATAAACCTCGTAAGTTCAGCTTGCTCGCTGTTCCGAGCAAGGTCAACGCGGATCCTTTTGTGGAGGTTCTCCGTTGTTTGTCCGAATATAGCGCTGTACATGAGTTTAAAGAAAAATATTTTTGAAACTCGTTTGTGGTGTCTGTATGTAGATTCGCAATGAATTGTATGTAGGGTGCCATCCATGTGATGCACCCGATGGACTCGCAGAATACGCATTCCCAATCAAAGATCTAACTGCAAATAACGTACATGTACTAAATAGTTGAGCAAACCCAGATTTGTTACTAGCTTATTAGAACAATGTATAAACTTGTGTCCGAAACCATCCATGATGTCACAGTGAGACAGGAACAAGCATTCTCGGGGCACCGGCAGCGCTTCCGGTGGAAGCGGATAATCGTTATGGCCGTGACCAAGCTCGTCTGTATACTCTGGTCAATTTCAAAGAAGTATGTGATATTGCTTTTACCATCGTCCTCGTGGACGTCCGCGGAATTGATCCATTGAAACTCGCTGGCCGTGGCAAAGCTCGTCTGCATACTCCGGTCAACTTCAAAGAAGTATCTGATATCACTTTTACCATCGTCCTCGTGGACGTCCGCGGGATTCATACATTGAAACTCGCCTCCTGGCATTAGTTAAATCAGCGCCAATAAATATAAGTTGTTGGCGACGATATGCAAGATATAACTGTTTGGGGCAGCGGGATTGTATCTGTCCACAAGTGGATTGTTCGCGCAAGCGTAGCAATAATTGGTCACAGAAATCCGGCCACGTTGAATGAGCAGATGTTGGTCAATGTCCGTTAACAATTCCAACTCAACCTTGGTTTTATACATCAATGCGGCCCAATCCATTCCCGGTGACGAAACGTAGTGTGCGGAATCTAGCATTGTCTCATGCATGTCAGGATCCCGGATGTGTGAAAGACATCAGCGAGCAGAAGCACACATCTGTTTTCAAATGCAAATTATGTAAGTCGGCAAGGTCTTTCATGTGTGTAGTCGTTGACGGAAATATCTGCGAGCGACAATGTCTCTATCGGTTGTAATTAAGTTTCAGCAATGTTGTCCCATCCGTTCATGTACACTCCTTTACGAGTAAGCGAGGCGAACTTGTTGGGAGCACAACCGTATTGACAAGTGATTGTAAAATGATTATTAACATTCGCTGAAAGGTTGTTCACGAGTTTGTCCAGGCCGGAATTGAAACACCGCAGCGAGTCAATAAACTGCAGCTTACCCAGCCAAAACATCATACATTTTTCCATATTGTTGGAGATTACGTTTATTGATGTCTTCGATGCTGCTATGACTTATTGTATAATCAAGCGACGCACGTTACGAAACACCACAGGGATTTTTGTTTTATTTGGGTAAATTGCAAGTGTTGAATGAATGCGGTGTGTTCGGCTCCTCCGTTCGCATCATTAATGTGATAGCGATCCCGATCTTTGGTTAAAGGCTCATAGATATAGCGATGAGTTGCCTTGGAAAACTTGTGAATATCATTATTGTTCATAATCATATCTGCAGGCGAAGACAGATGTTGTCGGATCCATTTCGAGGTATACTCGAGTGATTTATGAAATAAAATCGAATCCTGATCACGATACAACATTGGTGACCCAGTCACTCCATCACATATGACTACAGTTTAGTAAAACATGCATGTGACTTGTGCAGCTACCTGTGTTGCATTTGCTTGATTGTTCGAAATCAAAGCTTCCACAGGAACGTACAAACATTTTAAGTCCGCATAAATGATATACGGAACTTGCTTCTTCCGCTGAACCACGGTGAATTTCGTAATATTTCTACCAGGCTGCGGAAAGGTCGTACACTGTAGGGTTTTGCTGATTCTACCGCAGTAAAAGTCATGGTCCGCAAAGGTGCTAAATATATCCATACAATATCTGCATGAAAATTTCTTATCTTCGTACTTACTATGCCGGAATATCCTTCGTGGAAAATCTTGTATCCACAAATAATAACACATCGCCTCTGGACTATGTAACAGTAACAAATTAATATTAAACTCCCTGCACGTGTATATGGATTGTCGAATCGGCGACAGGCCTTTATTCCAAAACAGATACACTGACGGCGATGACAGGATTAAGCCGTTCAAACTTACTGATGTCTATAACTTCTATAGGAAATTCAATGTTACCAAGCTTAAGTTCACCCAGGTATTATTTGCGTTTTCTAGGCTGGTATTTATTATCACTAGCGGGATGCAGCGCGGAAAAGAGCACCCATGCAGAACATCAATGTGACCTTTTCACATTGAATATACGCTGGCGTTTAAATATATTTTTATCCATGGGAAAACTTTAACGGGAAAATATGTAATCGAACCATCAAACATCTTTCCAGTCCACCCTGACCCTGCGTTGGTACATTGTTCCTAACGTCTCATGAATCCTTGTAAGAGCTTTTTCAATTTCCTCATTAACACCCTCAGTGACTTTCCTAATGAAGATCACACGAGTACCGATAAGAATCCACGTGCTCATGATTTTTAATGCATCAACTTTGTCACAGTTAAGTGCCATAATTAAATGTACATGGCAATAACAGCTGTAATACAGCAGTGACTTTTGTTCACTGCTAATCAACTGTGCTGTTTTGGCCCGCTTGACTCGTGTAGGAATCTTTACACAATAGTGCACATCTATTTCGTGAAGTTACTTCAAAGTCAACTGTGACGCCTCTGGAGAAAATCCTAACATTGCAAGTATGTCAGCTTCTCGCATCCTGCTTGGTTTTCGTATTCCACGCTCTCGTGCGACTTGCTTGAGTTGGTTCACAGTCGGCATGCTTGTATTTGAGAAAAATCATTGTCTAATTGATTATTTTTGTAGTATTATTTCTACTTTACCTAGATCAGAAACTGAAATTGCTTTAATCCTGGCAATTGTTTCAGACATCTGTATCTTTTCTTCAACGATGTCACTGTCGAGTGTTTTTGCAATCATAGGTTCAGCGAGTCTTCCCCGGCGCGCACGATAATTACTCATGAACAGATCTGAATGATCCGCAGAGATGACTACCTGAGCTTACTCCTATACCACATTTAAGGCATGGTCGAGCACTGAGACAAACACGTAACGCGAGAAAATATGATTTACAGTATTCATAATGCCATGTTCTGTCGCCAGAGCTTATATTTTCCATCGACTGCGTCACAATGCCATTGAACTTTTCATACAGATGTGGAAACTTTATCTGATTGATTTTCCAGTCGCCGCCGTTTTATATCCTCATAAGTATGTGGAGGTATCTGAATGAGGAGAATACAATCTTGTTTATATATTAGAATTTTAAGGAGTAGATCAAACGACCAGTCCTATTTAGCGTTTCAGTTATACGAATCTGTAAATCGAGCCGTTGCAAATAAACAAGCTTATTCTTTCTGAGATCATGAAATAGGCTTGCAAGATTAAATAAAATACCTTCAAACATTCTATCAGCCCAACTGAGCTCAAATGACCCGAATCCCACGAGACTTTGAACGCTTATATGCAACCACATCAAACGTGGTGGAGTTATTGTAAATTTCCGCAAGTTTATTCTTTATTTTCTTTGGCAATAGCATCCTAGAATTTCTACCAGTGCTTGGGCTGCTCCGCTTCTGCAGCGTTGTACAAAATTTCGTAGAAGATGAGTGTGAATAATGCTATTGTTATACAAGTACTGAAAGTATCTAACTCATTTGCTCAATACTACATTCACTATCAGTGGTGACGTATTCACCATCTTCGTGGCTAGGATCGCTCTCTAACACCAGAGACTAGACGTTTTGTTGCACAATATCATACAACTTTCCACGCTTTTTGTTATAAGCTTCACCCAGTTTATATCGCTGTACTTCCAACAGAATCCCGAACTTGATAAACTTATCACGCTGCTCTGGATACTTATTTCAAAGATCATACATCTTTTGTGCCTCTTTGACAAATCTGTATCATGCATTTAACTAAAATAGCGATATGACACTTTCAAGAGAAATGGCGATGTAATCTTTTGTGTGAGGTTACAAAGACTCCTTTCCTCGGACAATATGATTACCGCATTACATACAATCATAAATCCTTTTAAAATACTAAGCACATCAATCTGTGAAATTTTCGTCCTTATATATTGTTACGTATATGTAATTTAATTATTTGCGTGTTAGTTTTAAATGTCTTTTTTATTTTATTTTTGTTTCATTACATGTTATTGCAATGATAATTTTTTTTCACTGGATTTGACATTTCTCCCAGTAAATTTAGTTTAGTTCTTTTTAGCCTGATTAAAACGCAATAGTGTTGCTACATTGTATTTTTAGCTTACCTAGTTCCTGATCTTCATTCAGAATTAGTAAACACAGAGCGAAAATCATTGGTCGTAATCAAGGTCATACTTGGCCTAAGTGTTAGTCAGAATAAACAACGTTTTATTTTTTAAATTCATTTCCAGTGCGGGAATCATTGGTTTTTAGCTAAGGCTATACTAGAGTACGTGATTATTGACTTCTAGTTCCTTCTACGTAGCTCGGACTAAGTGATCACGTGACCCATCAAGCGGGTCTGAAATTGCGTTCTTAGTTGGGTTTAATATTGATATCTTAGTTTTTTTATTCAGTTGTAAATCATACCTTCGGGCTGAAAGGTATTCCTGTTGTTGCCATTTGAATTGAGTTTTTTTTTTTTTAAATATTTAAAACAGTTTATTTTCCTTGGAGACTTCATCTCGTGTTTACCGAAATTGGTTATAGAGGACGTCATCGCCTTCCATCGTGGAACTTCATCGAGATTCGAACTTGGATTCAATTAGAACTTTTTAGTGATAGGACTTATATTTTTCAATTCTAGGATTAATTTTTGGATTATATTCACAAACCGTAAGTCTGTTTTCATATTTTTACCTTGTTTTCTAGGGAAATATATTGTTTTGTTAAATTTACAAAGCTTGTTAGCCTCACTCTTTTCTTTGTTACTTTGTACGAGCCTAGTCACGTAACAAAGAAAATTGGGCGCTCGTACTTGAGATATATGAATTTTTGGCTAAAATATTTCAGAATATTGTTTTTTGAAATTTAAATTCCCCTAGTTTTCCGAATATTTTAAATTCCAAGTACTATTTCATATTTTGTTTGACATTTTTAGTGGAATCAACAGGCTTTTTTCACAATGTCATCAAAAGTGGAGGCTTGTCTTTCTAGTCATACTCATTAGCAGTTGGATTGTTTGAAAAAAGATGAATTGCTTGAACTTGCCAGAAAATACGATCTTTCTGACGTAAAAGCTTCTTTAACGAAGCAAGAAATAAAAAACATTTGATACAGTATTTCGTAGAGAAGAATGTTTTAGATGAAAATGTTTTGGTCTCGATCAGAAAGTCTGCATGAAACTGATATAAAAGTAAAGGAATTGAAATTAAAATACAAGATGGAACTTCAGAAAGATAAAGAGGAGAAACAAATGCAGCTGCAATTGGAAAAAGAAAAAAAACAAATGCAGTCACAATTGGAGAAAGAAAAAGAACAAATGCATTTACAGAAAGAAGAGAAACAAATGCAGTTACAATTTGAGAAAGAGGAGAGATAGAGACAGATGCAATTGCAAAGAGAGAAGGATGAAAGGGAATTTCAAATTAGAATGAAAGAATCGGAGATGGCAAGTGAAAAGCACATTCCCACTTTACATACAAATTCCAAGTTTTGATATTGCAAAGAAGTTTACGCTAGTACCTCCTTTTAGCGAAAAGGAAGTAGACAAACATTTTCCATCTTTTGAAAAAGTTGCTGAAAATTTGAAATTGCCAAAGGAGCACTGGACTCAATTATTGCAGTGTGTACTTTACGGCAAAGCCCGAAATATCTTTGCATCCCTATCAGTACAGCAAAGTGCTGACTATGATTTGGTTAAGGAATGCATCTTTAAGGATTATGAGTTAATTCCTGAGGCTTATCGGCAAAAATTTCGGAACTATAGAAATGAAGCTGGACAAACTGATGTCGAATATGCACAAGAGAAAGAGCAGTTATTTGAGAGATGGTACGTAGCCTAGAGAGTTGAACATGATTATGAAAGTCTCAAACAACTTGTATTACTTGAAGAGTTCAAGAACTGTGTCCCTAGTGACATTAAGACTTATCTTGAAGAGCATCAGATCGAAACCTTGGAAAATGCTGCTCGTGCTGATGATGAGTATTTCATAACTCATAAAGTTTCTGTTGTAAGCAAGTCTTTCACTCAGCAGTCTACTGGTAAAAAGGTATT
The DNA here is from genome assembly GCA_016617855.1 of Megalonaias nervosa. Taxonomy (NCBI): domain Eukaryota; kingdom Metazoa; phylum Mollusca; class Bivalvia; order Unionida; family Unionidae; genus Megalonaias; species Megalonaias nervosa. The sequence continues at coordinate 51,338 of JAECUM010017076.1, read as the reverse complement.
TCAGCCTAATACGACTCCTCCTAAAACTCAATCTGGCCCAACGTTTAAAAATCAAGCTTCTGATAAGCTTGATTCAAAATCCTTGACTCTTCCTACATGTACCTATTGCAAGAAGAAAGGACACGTTATTTTTGATTGCTTCAAACTGAAATATAAGCATCAAGATCAAAAGAGACCTATCCCAAATGCTCTTATTTTTAAGAGGTCAAGGTCACGGTCATGTATTGAAAGCAATACATTTGTTGGGACTAATAAACCCCAGTCTGAGTTTATTATGGAGAATTATGTACCGTTCATGTGGAAGGGTTCTATATCTCTCTTGGGTGATTTGGCCAATCATATCCTTATTACAATTTTAAGGGATACAGGAGCTTCTCAGAGTCTTTTATTATCAGGTACTTCGCCTTTTTCTGAGAAGTCTTCTTCTAATGAGAGTGTTCTCATTCAAGGAGTAGAGTGAGGCTTTGTTAATGTTCCTCTCCATTCTGTAAATTTGTCATCAGACTTAGTTTCAGGACCTGTGACTTCTTTACCCGTTGAGGGCATTCACTTGTTACTAGGCAACGACCTAGCTGGAGACAAGGTTGTGGTTAATCCACTTGTATCTGACAAGCCTTCTTTGGATCAGAAAGTTGATCCTATTGAAACAAAATTCCCTGATTTATACTCAGCTGGTGCAGTTACTAGAGCTATGGCAAAGAAATATCTTGAGAATGATTTTGATAAGGAAAATATTCCTTTAGCTGACACATGTATTGGTCAGGCCTTTGATGAGGTCACTTTCACTCCTTGTTTGGATCAATCAAAAGGTATTGATCACAGTGATCCTCTTTTAACTACTCATTCTTTTATCTAATCAGGGTGATAAACGACAATCACTTGTCGTCGAAAAGGAAAAAGATCCTGAGATTTCCTGTTTGTTTCAGTGGGCCATTAGTGAAACTGAAGCCACTGAAGTACCTGTCTGTTATTTCATTAAAAATGGAATTCTTATGAGAAAATGGACACCTCCCGAAGTACCTGCTGGTGACGAGTGGTCAGTGAACTATCAAATTATAGTTCCAAAATCTTACAGACAGGAAATACTTAGTCTGGCCTATGAAACTCCTCTGGCTGGTCATTTAGGGATTAATAAGACTGATCACAAGATCTTGACTTACTTTTATTGGCCAAAAATCAAAAGTGATTTTTGTAAATACTGTAGACCTTGTCATACTTGTCAAATGGTAGGAAAGCCCAGTCAGAAGATACCTAAGGCTCATCTGCAACCTATTCCTGCATTTGACGAACCATTTAGCCGAATAATGGTAGATTATGTTGGTCCCTTACCTAAGACCAAGTCAGGCAACCAATATTTGTTGACCATTATGTGTGCGTCAACAAGATTCGCAAAAGGTAATTCTTTTGAGGAATATTAAAACCAAAACAATAGTAAAAGCTTTGATAACGTTTTTTAACTCAATTTGGCGTTCCTAAATCTCTGCAATCGGATCAAGGGACAAATTTTGTCTGGAATTTTCCAGCTACTTATGCTTGAATTTGGCACTCAGCAATTCAAGTCAAAAGTGAAATTATGGTTTCACAGAAGTTTAATTGAGAGAAGTTTTGAGTCTTGTAATATAGTTCATTCTCTCTTGCTCATTCTTCAAAATTTTCTTCAAATTAGATTTTACGGCCTTTACAAAGTTAAGAATTAAATGAATGAGGTTACATTATAATAATAGTACTCTGATCTAAATAAATTAATGGAGTACTAGTATATTGAAAGAGACAGCCAGGTAAATAATGCAATTAATTTAGTTGTACCTGTCCCACGCACTGAGGATTTAAGTGAAGTAATTCAACCGGACACTACTGATCTTGGAGCGACAAATCTTCGGAATTCGGAAATTATGAAAAAATCTTGACCAGAAACTTTTACATTTGCAACAACAGGAAAGGAATGAACTTAAACAGCTATTATTTGGATGTGAGCACTTATTTCCAGATGTTCCTATGAGGACAAACAAAATTTTTCATGACGTTGAAATTGTGAATTCTAAACCTGTGAAACAACACCCATACAGGATGAACCCTCTCAAACAGGAATACTTGAAAAAGGAAATTCAGTATTTACTGGAGAATGATTTCATAGAGCCCAGTAAAGGTGGCTGGAGTTCACCATGTATACTTGTTCCGAAACCAGATAAAACTTTCCATATGTGCACTGATTATAGGAAGGTGAACAGTGTGACAAAGATAGATTCATTTCCATTACCAAGAATCGATGACTGTATTGACAAAATAAGGAAATACCAAGTATGTCACCAAATTTGACCTTCTGAAAGGATTTTGCCAAATTCCAATAACGGAAAGAGCAGAGGAAATTTCGGTATTCGTGACTCCAGATGGACTTTATCAATATAAAGTAATGCCGTTCGGGATGAAGGGTCCCCCAAGTACCTTTCAACGTTTGATGAATATTATTACCTCTGGTCTTGATAACTGTGGTGCTTACATCGATGATGTCATCATCTATAACGACACCTGGAAAGAACATCTAGCAACAATTCGGAAATTCTCTGACAGACTCACTGATGCAAGTTTGGCAATCAATTTATCCAAAGTAAGTTCTGCTGTGCTTGTGTGACATTTCTAGGACATATTGTGGGACATGATCAAGTTAAACCTATAGATGCTAAGGTCAAGACTATCTCTGATTTCCCTGTGCCTGTCATTCAAAAGCAGCTGATACGATTTTTAGGTATGACTGGATACTATCGGAAATTTTGTCCCAATTTTTTTAATATTGCTGAAACCCTGACAAATGTATGGAGCAAAACAAACCAGTTTCTTTGGACTGAAAAATGGCAGGAGGCTTTTGACAAGTTAAAGGCCATACTTAAAACTGCACCAGTTCTTACAGCTCCAAATTTCAGTCAATCTTTTAAACTATCTGTTGATGCAAGTGATGTTGGGGTTGAAGCAGTATTTATTCAAGAAGATAGAAATGGTGTTGATCACCCAGTGTGCTATTTCTTTAAGAAATTAAATAAACAGCAAAGAAATTATTCAACAATCGAGAAGGAATGCTTGGCTTTAATACTGGCATTAGAGCATTTTGAAGTTTACATTAGTTCAGCCCCTTCGTCGATTGTTGTGTGTCGTGATCACAACCCCCTTACTTTCATCGACAAGATGAAAAACAAAAATCAAAGATTATTAAGGTGGAGTTTGTTGTTATAGGAATATAATCTTGACATCAGGCACATCAAGGGAAAGGAGAATTTAATTGCATATGCACTTTCCCGTGGATAGAAATATTATTTCATGTACAGTTTGTACAAGTCATAGGAGTTCTTCTTATGTAATTTTTTTTACCTCATGAATAATTAACATAAGGTGAAAAGAAAGTTTTATTACATAAATCTTTCTTTTTCTTTATGGGGGAAGAGTTTCGTTATACGTAATTTAATTATTTGTGTGTTGGTTTTAAATTTCTTTTATATTTTTATTTTTGTTTCAGTTGATGCTATTGTAATGATAATTTTTTTCACTGGATTTGACATTTTTCCCAGTAAATTTAGTTAGTTCTCTTTAGCCTGATTGAAACGCAATAGTGTTGCTACATTGTATTTTTAGCTGACCTAGTTTCTGATCTTCATTCAAATTAGTAAACACAGAGCGAAAATCATTGGTCGTAATCAAGGTCAAACTTGGCCAACGTGTTAGTTTGAATAAAGAACGTTTCATTTTTAAATTCATTTCCAGTGTGGGAATCATTGGTGTTTAGCTAAGGCTATACTAGAGTACGTGATTATTCATTTGTGTTATTTTAACTTAGCTCGGACTAAGTGATCACGTGACCCATCACGCGGGTCTGAAATTGCGTTCTTAGTTGGGTTTAATACTGATATCTTAGTTTTTTTTAGTCAGTTGTAAATCATACCATCCGGCTGAAAGATATTCCTGTTGTTGCCATTTGAATTGATTTTTTAAAATTTAAAATAATTTATTTTCCTTGGAGACTTCATCTCATGTTTACCGAAATTCTTGAAAAAAAGACATTTATTAAAATTTATTCGGAATTCTAAAGCCGGAATAATATTCTTGGTGACTCAACAAGGAATTGTTGACACATCAGCACAAAACTGGTTATAGAGGACGTCATCGCCTTCCATCGTGGAACTTCATCGAGATTCGAACTTGGATTCAATTAGAACTTTTTAGTGATAGGACTTACATTTTTCAATTCTAGGATTAATTTTTGGATTATATTCACAAACCGTAAGTCCTTTTTCATATTTTTACCTTGTTTTCTAGGGAAATAAATTGTTTTGTTAAATTTACAAAGCTTGTTAGCTTCACTCTTTTCTTTCTTACTTTGTACGAGCCTAGACACGTAACATATATACAGCGGTAATTGTTTAACATAAAAGGAAAGAGTCTCGTTGGGGCTGCTTGTGGATTAGTTTCTCTTTGAGATTATCAATAAGCTACTGATTTCAAGCTGTTTTACATGAATTTCTTGCAGTCAAAAGAAGTGTTTAGTAAGTTACGGTGGTTCGAATTTTCAGCCCCTGATGAGCTTTAGCGTGCCAAGTGATAGACTAGAAGGCTCAGTGGTTATTTCAAACTAAAGAACGTCTCAAAGAATTATGCGATTAACTTTCACTTTCATGTAAAACCCACCTTAGCTCGACGTTTCCTCAATTTGTAGAGAAAAATATTTGCGCAAGTGTGATTCGAACTTGCACTGTCGCGATCAGGAGAATGACACGGTAACTGATTAGTCCACTGAGAAATCTGTGAAAAGAACTAGAAGTTAACAGCGCCGGTCAAAAATATGTGCGCTCCCCTGCTATAGTAAGTCAATGCGAAAAAGTACGCCATTTTGAATATTCCATGGATTATTATATACATATCCATATATGATCCTGTGTATTGGCAAGCATGCATAGTCTTGGAATAATAATTCAAGGTCTCAAATAGCCCTTAAAACAACAATAATTTGAGCAATTTTCACACTGACGGTTATCAGTTTGAACGCCGCTCGTGTGTGTGTGTGTGTGTGTGTGTGTGTGTGTGTGTGTGATTTGTAACGAAGCTTCAACGATTTTTCAGTCATATCTCTAAGATGTCTGCAGTGGGGCGGTTTATAGTGATGTCTAGCACTGGTGCATCATGTCGCAGATATGTAGCACGATGTCCCACCCGGCCACGTTATCCTGGCACCAGGCCGACCAGTCTTAACGCTAACCTGCTAATGCCCAGCGCCAAGCGAGGCAGTTGCTAGTACCATTTTTATAAGTCTTTGGTTTTACTCTGTAATGCGGACGCTCTAACCACTAGGCCACCGGAGCGGTCTCCGACGCTCGTCAAAAAACAAGAAATATTTAATTCCAGTCTGAAAGTGATACAATAAGATAAAGGACTCGAGGAAATTTATCCCCATTTGTAAATGAAATTATTTAAAAGAGGATTACCTGACGTGCTTTGTATACCAAAAGCCTTGTAAACCCAATGTGTCTGACAGTCCTGTTAATTAGTTTGGAATTTTTTTTTCTTCACATTAACAAAGGTTTTACCTAAGCACACTTGTAGTATATCTAGTGATAATTTGCCAAGTTTTCAATGTCCATTACACAAGTATGCTTGTCATAAAACTGCACGCTGGCTCAATGAAAATGTTGAGTTTGCCACTTTTTGCAACCTAGTAGTGACGCTGCCACTTGTTTCAAGAGAGCTGTTTATTTGGAACTCTAAAATTGTGACAATACTTTTCAAATATGGATATTCAATAACAATTGAGACTATTTTCTCATATTTTCGGATATTAATGAGAAAACATCTAAATAGTTAATTTCATTTTTATAGGTTACTGCATTTATATGGGAAAATATGCACGATTTTTTTTCCTGAGTAATACTGCACGACCTTGGCAATGCATTATTAGTTCGAAAGAAACGAATTCATATTTTCCCATACAAATGCATTTACCTTTTTATCATATAGTCATTTCGCTTTCCTACCTAAGGCTTAATAATAAAGGAATACACTATGAGAAACAGAGTAACTGAAAACATTTTCAAAATAAATACACAACAGCAGATCGATCAATACAGAGAAACAATATTAATGCGCATATAACACCGCCCAGCAACCTTTGAACTTCGTCGCTACCTTTTGCGACATTAGTTTAAAATAAAAGATATTCTCGTTTTGGTCTGCTTTAAATTGAAATTTAGGTAGTCATATCTTGAATGAAGGCGCACTGAAGAAACTTTTCCAGTTGGTCTGGAGTGGATGGGTTTTGTTATTCTTTTGATCCAGCTCAATTCTGCTTTTCTGCTTATGAATGACTGTGTTTATTGGGTCCAGTGCAGTAAGGAGAATGTGATTTCAGTTGGAAATGCAGTCGATATTACTGCAGAATTTCGGTGTGTATCATGTTTTCAATGACATGGGTAATGTCATTCGGATTTGCATAAAAAAGAAAGTACATTCTGAGGAAATTCGAGATGCATAAATGTAAATATATTTATTATCATTCTTATTACCAGCTAAGAAGACATGTTTATGCCCTGTCACTTGCATGCTCGATGTTGGAGGGTCCCCAGCCATGACCTATATGTCTTATTTCGCCAGCCGAACATTGTATCAAAATAGGTCAACGGGGAAATTACAAAGAAGCTGTTGTGTAGCAGTCCATTTAGCCAGAAATAATATTTTTTCGTCGTGGGCTTACTGGCTCTGATGTTCTTAGTTTCCTACTAAAACCTTCAGTTGCATTTTTCTCGAATTTAGTGTTTTGACCGAATTGTAAAATGGTACGTATCTGAAAGATATTCGATAGCCCTTGACCTCAATATGCTTTTCTATGCTACTTTTATAGACCACAGACAGCACTGGTCATAGTCGGAACCATTCTATTTGGGAAAAGTTAAGAATAATTCTCCTAAATAACGTTTTAAATGATCAGAATGGTATTTTAAATTACTGTGTCTCTCACATTTGTTGCTGATATTGCGAATATCAAGTTTATTTGTTTGCTTGCTTAAAAGTTGCGTTTGTGACTCAGTGAACTTGTTCACATCGTTAACTTTACCATCTCTACTTTCAAATGGACGAAACAGCTTGTTTAGTTCATTCACAAACAAATCTAATCAATCAAAAACTAAAGCCTCTGCGACATGAGTGTACATGGTTTGTTTACAAAGTAGTTCCTAATACACAATTTTTTGGCACACGTGTCGTGCAGTATGAAGCAGTGCAATATGAAAAAATATTACACGAATCTGACAATGTAAAGTTAAAGGAGAAAAAAATGAGCATATATTAAATAGCATTTCTTTACTATATTGACCCTCATTATAATACTTCCTGCAATAAGATGAGTATAGACATGTATCCCATTTTATTATTCAGTATTAAAATTGTATGTATCACGCAGATCATTATAATTCAATATACTCTATGGCTCCTATGGGCAGCATTCTGAATATTTTATCATGTACTTCGTTATTAGGCAGTCTCACTATATGGTTCCACATTCCATGCCCCCCATGGAAAGCATTATAATGATACTTCATAATAAGATGGTCTCACTATAACGTAGTAGATTCTATTGCTCCCATGTACAGCATTATAATGAGGGAGTACTTTATTATTTACTTCATTATATGAGTCTCACAATAAGGTGGTATACTCCACGGCTCCCATATACAGCTTTATGAGTATAGTACCATATTCTTCATAATAAGGTGGTCTCACTATAAGGTAATAGATTATATTGCTCCCATGTAAAGCATTATAATGAGGGAGTACTTTATCACTTACTTCATAAGAGTCGCACAATAAGGTGTTACATTCTACGGCTCATCCACAGCATTATGAGTACAGTACCATGTTCTTCATTATAAGTGGTCTCACTATGAGGCTATAAGGCTGAATACTCTATGGATCCAATGACAAAATTATGCGGGAGTTCAGAATTATGTACCTCATTAAAGGGCAGTCTCACTATAAGGCATTAAACTCGATAGCTTCCATGAACAGTATTATAATTAGGGTGTATTGAATCATATACTTCATTATAAGGTGATGTCAATATAAAGCAGTAAACTCTATTGCTCCCAATAACAACATTAGAACGAGGGTGTGCTGTACATTCAGTTACCCCACTTAGCAATGATAAACTGTCTTTTGCATGGATGGCTGCTTTCAAGCCTTGCATATTTTAACATTAAATTCATGAAAATTATTAAACTGCAGTAGATTACAGATATAACGTTCCAAACAACAGAGTCAGCTGAAACATTGTCGCCTCACAATGTAAACAACAAATAAACCAGGAATCCTGTAAATGACGCAGTCAACGACCAACAAAACTGGGTTCGGCTCACTATAATACTGTGGAAATTAATAACTGAGGATTCATTCTTAAAATACCCACTTAATTAGAAAGCAATTTCATGAACAACAGTGTCGTGAACAGTAAATTTTATTCATACCCTGTGATTAATACTCCTGTATGAGGGCACTATATTAAATACTGCATTAGAATTAGGTTGCTGATTGGCTGAAGACAATAACTGGAAATAATTAAGAATACACATGGGCAAACGGTAGGCAACAGAAAGCTTGAACTATGAACCATCTTGATTTTATCGCTATCGCTGTAGGGTTACTACCAGATGTAAACGGGAAGTTCTCCAACAGGCCCAATTTTTTAGAGTAGGCACCTGCATGGGAATTTTTCTTGTAATAAGTCATGCAGAAAATGATTTTCATCATTGTAAAAGTTTCCTCTTGGACAGATCATGCTTGGAAGATAGCGTGCTTTGCTGGTCGTAACAAGAAAGTATATTACTTTTTCAAAATAGTAACAACATGCTCTAAACTATATTAGTTGTCTGTTTCCTATTGAAACAAATAAGCCTAGAGGAATCCCCAGATAAAATATGCGTAACCGCTTTCTCGCTTTTTTTATCAGCCATTTAGGGTGAATTTGTTTTTAATGTGGAAGAATAAGTTGTATATTATGTAAATTTTTTGCCATTTTTACTAGAAGCATCAATTTTGACTTTCCTGAATTTAAAAACGGATCCTATGATGTCTTAATGAAATGCTGTACAAAACATTTTGTCAGTAGCACTGTTATTAACGCACGTAAAAAAATCTGTAATAAATTCGAGCACATAAATACATAATGATTGTTTACTTTTTATTAGTTAAAACGGCACTTACAACACATTATTAGCTATGCTATGCCAAGGAAATGGCCTTTACCAAAGACACAATGAGTCAGCCAAGCCAGGCTGGTTTGGGTAGGTACCGAACCTGTAACCCAAGGATTACAAGTCCAATACTCCACCAACTGAGCTAATACGGTGTCCTAATTAAACAGGTCCCATCTATCAAAAACAGAATTAGATGATTGCAATCATTAAAGTTTATGGAAGAAAAGAGAACAATTTGAAGCCAATAGTCTTTCTTAAAATATTGAAATTTTCCTCATTTTGTCAAAGCAAAGAGGTGACATCAGTATGTTAAATTTTTTCTCTGGCTTGCTTAACTAGGTAAGTAATTAATTTATGAAAAGTTTTTATTTCCTGATTACTTACTTATTTTCATCCATGTCAATTGTTTGCCGGATTTTTTGAAACAGAAAAGCAAAACTTTTGAATTTTACAATTGCCAAAAACTAATGTAAAGATCCCAGATTACCTCCCTTTGTTAGAGTCCCGCTGCAGCGTACGACATAAAATCATTTAACTTGGGCTATACAATATATATCTACATGGGGACCAAATTACTTTAATTTGTATACATCGAGAAGCTTCTGGGTGGAAATTGAATTCCCTCGTGGAAACTTTTGTCAGGTAAGCATTACAGCTGACTCTTAAAATTTATAGCGAACTTCTCTATAGCTTCGAAGCAGTAGTTGTAAGGCAACGATGTTTTCAGGTCAGAGGCAATTGGCAACGATGTTTTTAGGTCACAGGCAATTCGTTATTTTACAAACTACAAAAAAGTCTATTTTTTGGAATATTAAATACCATACTTGAAAGAATGTACGTATCTGATTGTTTAAAACAATTAGCAGCAGAGAAGAAACCAATGCATGGGTAAATTGTATGCAACAATAGGCTTGAACCTACACCATTTTAATTGTATTGTTGTTGCCATAGAGGTGCTACTTGAAATGTAGATTTCCACCAGGCTGACATTTGATAATGGGCACCTGGGAAGTCAATTTCTCAAAAACTAGCTATCGACACACAATTTTCATCATTTAGAGCTTATGCTTGGACAGATCATGCATATAATCTAGTGTGTTTTGTCGATCTATCACGTAAGTATAGTAATTTTACACAACAGTAAAATTACGGTCGGTGGGAATTGAATTAGCTGCCCGTGCCTAGCAGATTATACCGTATATACTCGCTCATAAGTTGATTCAAACTACAAACAACACAGATTCTGATCTGCCAGCGCATAATGCGCTGGCAGATCTGGGTCTGTGCAGTTTGCAGTTGGACTATTCTTATAAGCGAGTATATATGGTAGTTAACTATGGGCAGCATTGACCAACGGGTCTCAATAACCTTGGCCAAATGCAGTAGAGAACCAAAGTTAGTGCGCAGAAACCATTAATTTCTTACTACACTTACTGTAACCTTGACCTCGGAACGTAGGAAGAAATGTTTCGGTTCAAAACCGAGTTACAATGACCCAAATCTACAAACTTCTTTCATACTCAAAGTATAAGCCATACACAAACTTTGGTGAAGGTAGGTGTTAAAATTTTAAGTTTTTGTGCACAAACCATTGTCAGTTTTCAGCCACTGACCCTGAGTTTTACCCTGTCAATAAAGAATCAACAGGCTTGTTTTGTGCCCAAGGTGCAAGATATGCACACTGTTTGATCAAGGTTTTTGATTCAGAACTCTTGTTATTGTGCAGATCCAATTTCTTCAGTCACGATGACTTTGTTGTTTGACTTTTTGACTCAAAATCAAAAAGGCTTCTGCCTCAAGTGCAAGCCATCCACAATGTTTGGTAAAGGCTGACGATGTAAAACAACAAGTTACTGCTAAGAAAAGAAAAATGACAGACAGATTGCAATGTCATAATATCCTACAATCACCTTTTGGTGGGTACATAAAAATCAATAAATCTGAGAGCAATCTAAAACTACAGCAAAATATCTGGCACACCACCACACGATGGTTATGGTTCTGTTTCAAATGAAACGAAATCTGAAGTAATGCTATTTAGACTGTTTGCCATATCAAGTTCCCACCTCTCCTTCCCCAACTATAACCAACACCCGTAATCAGCCCCTTTCCCTACCCTACAGTTTATGCAGCTACCCAGGGGCAAGAAACCAAAATTCATCAAATATTAACACAAAAAAGAAAGAAAAAGGAAAGGACAACCTAACAAATGTAACTCTTCATGCCTTGTATAGAACCGTAACAAATTATTTAAATCTCCAACATTCCTTGCCTTTCTGCCCTTTTGTAGGCATCGAAAGAAAACAATCAATTCCATGCTAAAGTACTATCAAAGTCATTTCTTTGGACATCTACTTGCACAATGGCACATTTTGGTGATGTCCTATTTTTGGACCCTTGTTACCCTTCACTCCATGGCTTCTACGGTTAGAAGAGGTCTTATAACATACACGATATGTCTCGACTTATTTGGGAACTGTACCAAAAGGAACATGGCTTCTTAGGTTAGAAAAGGTCTTATAACATACTTGATGTGTCTCGAATTACTTGGGAACTGTACTAAAAGGAACATGGCTTTATAGGTTAGAAAAGGTCTTATAACATACATGATGTGTCTCGAATTATTTGGGAACTGTACCAAAAGGAACATGGCTTCTTGGGTTAGAAAAGGTCTTATAAGATACATGATGTGTCTCGAATTACTTGGGAACTGTACTAAAAGGAAAGTGAGAAAAAGTTAAACAGAAGAAAAAGCACACACACACACACACACACACACACACATATATATATATATATATATATATATATATATATATATATGGGGTGAAATGGTGCTAAAATTTGGAAAAATAACTGCCAATCTGCATCCAGTTTTGCAGTAGCTACCGAGTTTGAAAACTGTATAATACAAACATTTTGCAGTGAAAAAGATCTCAAAAGCTCTCCGTTTAATGTCAGTGGTAACATAGTTTGGTGACGTATGTTTTTTTATAACCTTTTTCCCCTGTCCATGGGCTCTGGGGTCAGTGCGAGGATCAAAATTCATTTCAAGCATAAATTCTCTCAAAGTTCTTTGACTGGACACGCATGATAACATGACTTGGCAATGTTCTATTTGTTATACTCCACTCACACCTAAACCCCACCTAACCCTGATTCAGAGCTCCTAGGACCAAACATGAACAATTAGTTAGATGCATGCACCGCCATCTATTGAGTACCAGTAATCTGAAAACTGCCAACAAGAGGTCCAAGTAATCCAGTGATCACTCAACTGGCTGATATCTGCCAAATAGTGATTCAGCGATCACTGTCAAATGGACAAGTAGATGAAGAGACTGAGGAATCTGGGTCAGTTGGATGCTTATGAAGAAATTTATTCCATTAATGTTCACTGCATGTTATAAAAATAAATGCTTCAAGATTTATCCAGCTTTTTTGTATCTCCATTCATATTTGACGGCACATTAGCATCATTTGTCCAACATTCAAATGTCTTTGTGCCAAAATACTTAATTTCTATCAAAGGTGGTAAAAATATGTTCAGCGGTATTTTGCAATGATTATTTTTAAAATATTTTTTCTTCTATTTTTAGTAAGATGGCCATATTTAATGCAGGATTCACACCACTTGTATACAATATTGACCCATTCAATTTGTGCTCCCATAATTTTTGCACCTGCTATTTTGACCCTCAAAATCTTTCAAAAGAACTGAATTGCTCACTTGGCAGACAAACGCCTGATAGCGAAATGTAAACTGCAGTTGGACAAATAATCGGGGTCACTCTCAAGTACAAGCCATGTAAGTTAGTTGCAGTAGGCATCTGGTAATGACTGTTTCAGCTACAGATGCCATTTTTTGAGAATTTAATTACACATAGCATTAAATGGGTGATGATTAACTTTATTTTGCACCTCACCAATGAATGGTCTTCGGAAGAACATCATATCAATGCACCGAGATATACACATTATAGAATCGATGTTAAAGTACGTCAGCATTTTTAGACAAAGCCAACCAAGAGAAGTGATCGGCACCAAACTGTCCTAGGGGATCTATCCCAACCCTTGTCAGAGGGATTCTGTTCTAGGGGGATTTTGTCCCTACCTCTGTCATGGGAATTCTGTCCTAGGGGGATTTTGTCCCTACCCCAATGAATAGACCTGACACCTGCTTGTCTTGACCCAATTTAGTGTTACTTTTGTTACTGCCCATAGCGATTGATAGAAGTTTTGTGACGAGAACAACAGGATTGAACTGCTTAAGTATTAAGTCTTAGAACAACAATTAATATTTTATGTAAGAAAAGGCACCTACATGACGATGTTGACATATACTTTAATCAAGAGCAAACGGACCTGACTTTCATTTTAGTATATGCTTTACTTTGTAACCAATATAGATCTCATTTACAACTGTTTTGCAAATCCAGCTACAAAACATGGCTGAACAACCCATGCTAAAACTGATTGTAATCGGAAGAAACTGATCAAGAATGTGTCATTAGTATATTTGGAACTCACTGTAAACAAGCAGTGGCAAAAGTGTAAAATTTGTAAAGTGGCAAATTTAGAAGCCCCAAAGTCTGCCAAAGTAAGTGCTGCAGAGCATAAATTTTCAAGCAATAATTGAAAAGCTTTTCAAGCAATAATTGAAAAGCTGATGGACAGAGACAGTCAGATCCATAGACAGTCATAACATGACATGCTCTGCCATCTAAGCAGTCATATAAAAACTGACTAATGTCAATGTGACCTTTGACTTTTTGAATTCAAGATCAAGAACAACGTCTTATATTTCAATATAAATATGCATGCACTTGTAAGTGTGCTGTGCTCATTAACATCACAAACATAAATTGACTCTTTTCATACCATATCATCAGTAATTATTGTAAGTTCTATATCAAAAGAACTTCAAATGATCTACATTTCAGCTCTGCAAATTACAACTGAATAGGAATCTATTCTCATCGGGAGAAAATGACCTTTAGGTCATAGCTAAGTACCATATTTACTCATAACTCAGATCTAACAACAGAAAACACAGACCCTAATATATGGCCACATAATGCACTGGCAGAACAGGGTCTCTGTTGTTTGTTTTATTGACATTCCTACCAAACTGCATATACCCAAATCTGCTGGTGCATCATGCAGTGGCAGATATGGATCTATGCTGTTTGCAGTTCAATCTGATGTATAAGCAAGTATATACCATAAACCACATATAACAACTGTTTTCAGTGTCACACTGTTGATAATGAACATGCTGACATTATACATAAGTCTGTAAATAATCCAGGATGTACTTTAATATTAAAAAAGTTGGTATATTTTCTAAGTATTGCAGTCCAGTATCTAATACTGACATCAAAGCTAATCTAACTAATGCATGGACCCCAACTTTCCATAATGATGTCCAGTTTGTTAATTTGACATCAAAGCTAATCTAATTAATGGACCACAGTTTTTCATATGGAATTCAATAGTGTTCAATTACCGGATATAATAGTTCTCATCTTCCTTTGAAAAGTTTTAGACTGCTCTGAATTACAGCTTACTCACATCTAACTTCTCTGTCTTATCAACCATGTTTAAAATGGCAGGTTACTTTGAGATCTTTATCAAATATCAGATCATCTAAAACTGTGTAATTACATAATGTTTCACTCAACATGTTGAACTCAGTAGTGTTTTTCTTCAGTATCACTCCCTGAAGATCAGATTATTGCGGATCTTAATATATCGGAAATGTCAGCTCTTTGTCCTCAAAATGCTTTCATCCAGACAAATCGACCTATCAAAACAGTTTCTTAACATCATCATCATCGTCATCATCATCATCATCATCATCATTTTCACTGAGTGCCTCCTTCATTACAAAATGTGATGCATCAAATGCTCTTTCTTACAATTAATGTATACCTCCTTAGTTTCCGGTTCTTCAAACATTGTTTGCAATTTTGCGTTTACTACATTTATCCAAAGATAAGCCCATGCATAATTCCTATTGGCAATACTGTGTTTACCATATCTGTCCACAGATAAGCCACTGCTTGATGATAAGCCAACTGCTCCTACTGACAATAATGTCTTTACCATTTCTATCCAAAGATAAGTTGTTGCTTTATGATAAGCCTACTCCTCATGTTTGCAGTTATCTGTTTACCATAACTATCCTAAGATAGGTCCATGCTTGCCTACAAGACAACTGCAAGTGTTTCAATACTATATTTACCACATCTATCCAAAGAAAGGTCCATTCTTGATGATAAGCCAGCTCCTGTCTGCAATTCTATTTCTACCATATCTATTCAAAGAAAGGTCCATGCTTGGTAAGCCAACTCATGATGTTTACAAAATTTTGTATTTATTTCATAAGAATATTTCTGAATGATAATAATCAACCCACCACATACTTTTTTCACAAACTGATCAGGCTTATATTACAAAAAAAACAATAAGCAGTTTTTCAACATTTTTATAAGAGCAACACCACCCAACCCTCACTCCAAGGCAATGGGTGAACATTATAAAATGCGTGTAAATGTCTTCAATCTTGTCCCAAAGTTTCAAATTCTTCAATTATGTCAGGTGCAAGGTTTAAACTTGATCATAAACTATGTATAGAAAAGTACAAGGATATTATGTATGTTCACATGCAATGCATGAAAAATATGATGATAACAATATGTTTTGTACATTTAAATGACCAATGTGCTAAGTGGAACCTGGAAAAAGGAAATAAATCCTTCTACAAAAACAAAATCTGTAAACCCATACAACAGCTTTTCTTGTCTTTCTTTCTTTCTACTTTTGTCTTTTTCTGTTAATTTTGTGATTGATTAAATTTAGAATTATCTCTAATTTTATGAAGGAATCAGAACTTCATCACATACTCCAAATCAACTTAAATATGGATTTTAGGATTAAGCCATACATGTAATGCAGCATGTATTTTTCAGTTATTATGTGATGTGCATCATGTCCTCACTCATTTATTTCTTCTGTTCTATATACATTGAAAATGAAAAGTTATTTTATACTTGTTTAATTTCTTTCTTTCTTTCTCTCTTGCAAGTCACATACAAAAATCTACTATACTCTTTCTCCAAGTGAGGCTGCCTGCAACAAGATTTCCTCATTTATAATCAGTATTCAAGGACAAAAATAGGTCATCAATAAGCCAATCAAATAAGCTCTTATACATCAAAAGAAGTGACCTCTTATCAATAAATAAGTGACTGAATTTGTTAGATAAAATCTGACTGGCTCACAAGGTCAATCTTCTCAGAAAATTTTACACTGGCTTGCAATAATCAGGTAAGCAGGTTTATATAATTATTTATGAGATATAAGGAACTCTAATTACAGGCAGCCATAGGTAAAAGCAGAGATTTTTGCCCTTGGCTTGCACAATGAACACAGTTGCCCAGTTAAGTTGCAACTTTGTTACAGTCAAAAGATACATTTTATGATTAAAATTCATTCTAAAGAATTAATTCAAATATATAAACTTTGCATGCTATGTATCATCATCATTTTATTATACTGCACATACTTGTACACAAATCATATCCAACTACAAGCAGCACAGACCTAGTTCTGCTTCCACATTATGTGACATAAGATCTGGGTCAATGCCATATGCTAGGACTAATCAGTAGAACAAACATTGGCCCTGATCTTCTGGTGCCTTGTGTGATGGCAGCTCATGGTCTATGCTGTTTGCATTTGGACCTGATTGATATGCAAGGACATACAGTGATTAGTAAGCTTGCAAATGAACATATACAGATATCTCAAAATTGAATCTTTTCACAATGCTGATGCTAATCAAAACAGTTTCACAAATACATCCATATTTACTTGGGGCTGTGCAAATGCTGCTCATTTGACAACACTGGCCCCAAACTGTGCATGTCTGAAGGAAAAACAAACCATTTAAATGGCAGATAAATTCCCATATGTGAATTAGAGACCATGGCTCAGCTGAACATGGCTCAATACTCCATCGAGTCTGGACAGCATTTTACACTCCAGTATATTGGGTTTCAAATTATTATATTGACTGGACATACATTTGTGACAACTCCATACACATATCCTTTAAGGATTATTATGCTCTCAGCTGAGGGGAAAATTACTGTCATTTTTCACAAATTTACACTGATGTCAATAGGCAACTGTAACTAGTCCGAGTACCATTATGTATTAATCAATTACAGTTATACTGTACATACCCACTTATATGTCCAGTCCAACTGCAAACTGCACTGGCCCAGATCTGCTGTAGCATACTGCACTGGCAGAGCTGGATCAATGCAGTTTGTTAGGAGTTATCATTAGAACAAATAACATAGACCCTGATTTGCTGGCACATTATGTGATGGCAGATCAGGGTCTAAGTTGTGAGCAGTTAGACTCGAGTTGCAAGTGAAAATTAATGGTTTAAATGCATTTCCTGGCCAAAAGTTCATTAGAAATAAAAAGGCTTAAGTTCATTAGGGGTACATGGGAATGCATATATCTTCATTTATTTTTCAAAGATTCAGTTTTCTGAAGGGGGTGGTGGTTCATAGTCAAAATTCTCTCTTGTTCATATAAAAATGTACTTTTTTAAAACTGAACAAGGGGGGAAATGTGATTGTACCCCATCAAATTTACCAATGAATTTCATCTCATCTAAGAAAGCAATATAAATATTCTAAGATCATGGTTCCCCAACTATTATTAGAGATCATAATTTTGAATTTTAACAGCCAATACCCAATAGTTTGTACCAATGCTAACAACTGTAATTATTATGGAATTTACTTTTATAATATTAATTTTGATTGGCTTCAATACCTATTTCTTGATTTACAAGTTAGTTCGAAGTCACCAGTCACCGGAACCTGTATGCCTGAAAACATAAACTTGCATAATCCATCAAGTGCTGATAATAAAATGAAGCATTAGACTCTCCATTTCCTTTTGGACTACATGAATAATTCACAATGCTGACCAAGTTAATGGTTTTGCAGCTGACACACTTTGATTCTTATCTGATAATGCCACACAAAATGGAACAGATAATTATAGACCTCAGAATCCAAAATGGAAAACCTGATGAAAGTGACAATTCACTATGTACTGGTGAATTAGGGTTACAGATACAAAACAAAGAGTAACAAGCCCCTCACTCCAATGTCAAAATCTTCAGCTAAAAAGTTTGATGATCGTCCTAATTATTGTTGTTCAGCTAAAATTTTTAATGATGAACCTAATTATTGTTGTAACCGTGAAAGCTATTTGATTAAAAATCTTAGAATTCCCAGTTATCATACAGATTTTATATATAAAACAGTTGTGGTGTTTGCTGTTGTGTTTCAATAAATTGTATACTTCAATGAGATTTTTAAACTGGTATTTTTCACTTAAAAAAATTAGAAATGACTTAAGTTTTTAACAACAAAAACTTTCATATTAAAAGGTAGTAGTACAGTTTCAGGAGTTTTATGAACAAATACGGTTATTAAACATGGACAATTTTACCTGTACCTGCAGTAATGAGTACCATATGTACTCACTTTTAAGCCAAGTCAAACTGCAAAGATCCTGATCTGCCATAGCATAATGTGCCTGCAGATCAGGGTCTATGTTGTCTGTTCTACTGATTTCTTCCACACAAGCTGCACAAACCCAGATCTGCTGGTGCATTATGCAATGGCAGATCGGGGTCTGTGCAGTTTGCAGTTGGACTCATCTTATTAGCAAGTATATACAGTCATCATCATCATCAGTCCCGTAACCTGGTAGACCGTTGGGGCACTGCACAAGACTGAACAACCAGCTTCCTCCATTCCTCTCGATTTTCCGTCTTTCTCAGTGAGTCACTCAGTGTTAAGCCTGTCCACTCTCGAATGTTGTCTTCCCACCTCTTTCTTTGTCTGCCTCTTTCTTCCTTGTACAGTGCCTTGCAGGATTGTCTTTGCAAGTCCTGATGATCGTGAGACATGCCCATACCACTGCAGTTTACATTTTTTCACTGTGGTCAGGAGGTTTTCATGAGGCCCAATGGCTTGTCTGATCCTTTGCCATATTTCTTCATTGGTGACACGGTCTTTGTATGAAATGCAGAGGATCTTTCGGAAGCATCTCATCTCTGTGGCCTGTATCCTTTTCTCTAAGTCAGCTGTTATGGTCCATGATTCACAGGCATAGAGAAATATGGAGATCACCAGTGAGTGCATCAGTCTGACCTTTGAACTGAGTGCGATGTTCTTGTCGTTCCAGACAGGCTTCAGTTTTGTCAGTGCTGCTGATGTCTGTGCAATCTTGGAGAGTACTTCAGGCTTCGATCCTTCATCTGTTACAACTGTACCCAAATACTTGAAGCTATGTACTGTTTCTAGCTTCGTACCTTGGACCCTGATGTCAGTGCTGATGCCCTTGGTGTTGTTGGTCATCAATTTCGTCTTCTCTGCACTGATTTCCATGCCGTTGGCTGCAGAGGTTTTGTCGAGGCTCTCTTCTAAGCTAGCTAGTTCTTGCTCATTTCCTGCTAGTCCATCAATGTCGTCAGCAAAACTTAAGTTGGTGACTGTTCCGCCTCTGACGCTGACTGTCCCTTCATGCTTTTCAAGCGCATCAGCCATGATTCTCTCCAGAAAGATGTTGAATAGTGTGAGAGAGAGCAGACAGCCTTGTCTGACTTTGACTGTTGTTCTGAACCAGTCCCCTATGCTGCCGTTGAAGTATACCGCACTGGTGGCCTTGTCATAGAGGTGCTCTATTACTGTGATGAGGTTGACATTGATGTTGTACAGTCTCATGGTCGCCCACAAGGCTGCATGCCATACCCTGTCAAATGCCTTCTTGAAATCCACGAAAACATGGTAAAGATCTTGCTGGTGTTGGAGGTACTTCTCACACAATATCCTGAGGTTGAGGATCTGCTCTGTTGTGCTGCGCCCTGCTCTGAAACCTGACTGCTCCTCGACAATGATCTTTTCAGCCTGTGGCTTTAATCTGTTCAGCAGTATCCTCAACATGACTTTGCTTGGATGGCTTATTAGACTGATTGTACAGTAGTTCTGACACTGTTGCAAGTTGCCTTTCTTGGGGAGGGTGATGATCAGTGATTGGATCCATGGTGATGGCCATACTCCTGTTTGCCAGATCTTGTTGCAGATGTTTGTGAGGGCGCTAATCATTGCTTCTCCCCCTGCTTGGACTAGTTCTGCTGGGATGTTGTCCAGTCCTGCTGACTTCCTCTTTTTCAGCAATCTCACTGCTGCTTCTACTTCTTCACATAGGATAGGGTGGTTGTCATTGTTAGTTGCTCAGGAGGGACGTTCAGTACCTTCGGATCTATTGTGGCTCGGTGTTGTAAAGTTCTGCACAGTACTCTGTCTATCTTTTCAGAATGTCTTTTTCTTCAGTGAGGCAGTTTCTGGCTTTGTCCTGTAAGGAGGTAACTCGCTGTTGTTTTGTGCTTGTTAGATCTTGGACCAGTTGGTACGCTTTCTTGCTATTGTTCCTTTTCAAGTTTCCCTCAAGTTTCAAGTTTCAAGTATGGTAGTACTTAGTAAAAGACAGACAATATTTGAAGCATATTTTGATGCAAATGAAAAGTAAATCATGAGAACCAAGTTGATCAATGACAATTAGAGCTGTAGACAAGTCATCTCAGTAGGATCTAGTCCAATCAATCGACCAATTAGTCTGATCAATTGGCAAATTAGTCTGATCAATTGGCCAATTCAAAACAGTTTGACATTGAATATAGCTGTTTTAATGTTGACATCACTACATAGACAAAATCCCAAGTTGTCAACTCAAGCTGGATGCTTTTCATACCTCAGTTCCTGGGTCACAGTGAAATATTTTGTGATGTACACACTGAATACAAGAGAAACAAACATTCCAGCATTCTTCATATTTCACAGATTTTCTAAACAGAACCACTATCCAATGTTTTTCCATACTAATCAAGCAATGGTCCTACTCTCAGTCATATTTTCAAAGTACCAGGTAAATGTAATAACCAAGATGACCATTGTTTGTTTGGGCAAGGAAAAAAATATGAAAAACACCAAAAAATGGCCAGATTTTGGAAAATCTCTAAATGAAGGAAAACGTAACAATGTACAATTTTTAAATACAACACAGGAACACTGCTGGAAACAGCCTCAATTTCACTGACCACTTGTGATGAAACGATGTCGGACATTAAAGCAGTGATCACTTGTCTAACTTAGCTGAATGACATCAGTTAAATATTTTTAAATTCTGTTGAGTTACTTTTGGGAAAAATATTGGAATCATAGATACCAATACAAAGGCACTGAAGCAAAAACAACTTTCAAAAGTAACAAAAAGTTGGTTGAATTCTGCCACATGGTTCTTAAGCGGCATTCGGCAACAGCTGCCATATCTGATTGCAAATTGTCAATGTTTGAAGCAACTTTAAACATCTTCCTGCAAAGTTTCAATCTTTTTAATCTGATCATATTTTTTTGTAAAGGAGATTTCAGGTGCTCTTTTATGGTTTTTCAATTTTAGTAATGATATCCCTTACTGATGGCTGCTATATCATCAAGATTTTCATAAATTTCAAAGGCCCCAATAAATGGATGCTCTCTGTCAAATTTTGTCAAACACTTTTTAACAAGTTTAAATTACAAATGGCTGCCTTGATTGATGGTTAATAAGTATCAATTAGTCAAATTTTAAAGCCAGTATACTGCCTGTACAATTTTTTTGGTCAAATTCCATTGAGGTGATTTTGAAAAATGTTGTGTATTATAGTGTCTCAGTTTTAAGTAGCTGTATTCATGTTTGATGGAAGTGACTGGCATCATTGGTACAAATATAAAACTTCACTATGTCAAGATGCATCTGTCAAATTTAGTCAAGTTCTGTGACATATTTCTTTTACTGCAAAGAAGTGTCTTTAGAAACAATGCCCACATTAGGCAGCAAATTCAAATCATTTTTGAAACCTCAAAAGGCTTTGATACTAGGATAATATTTATTAAATTTGGTCAAATTCTGTCCAGCCATGATCGTTAACTAAACTGGTTTACAGTACATGATAGGGTAATGATTTTCGCAAGGAGGTCCTTAAAGATAAATGTCTACATGGGGATGCACCAATGCATTTTCAGGATCTATTCAGTCCTTATTAACACATTACCAGTAGTGGCCAATATCACATGGAAACCTTCATCCACCAAATCCAAAAACAGTTAAGAAAAGCTTTTAATATTCTGGTGTAGTTCTGTGGAACAAGCTTCACTGCATGTAAAAACTGCTGTTATTTTGTTGTTTTGGGGTTTAATGCCAATGTATGCATGACTAGAAGTTCAGAGACTCTTTATATAATTATTTTCTATTTACATTGTTTATTTTTATATGAATACATATTTTTTCTTAAATATCTTAAATTGCCTTATTTTCAGTATTATATATATTTATACAATATTAAATAATCAGCTATATTATTTATAATTTTAATAACTTGCTTTTTACAATATTGACATGCTGCAATTTTTGTGTAGAAACAGTTTTGAATTTTTCATCTAATGACCTTGACTACTGACCTTTTGACCCCATAATCAAAAGACTTCTACCTTACTCAAAGTGCAAGCCATCCACAGAGATCAGTTAGTCCAGGCTGGTGATACAGAAGAAAAGTTACAACTGTGGAAACCATTTTTCTTCATTCAGTCACAGCTGCCTTGAACTTGAATCTTTCTGGTCCAATAATTAATATAGTTCTTCTACACTTTGAATGCAAGCTATTTAAAAAAGCTTGGTAATAGAAGATTATTGTGCAAAAATGAAATAGGGAACAGAGAGAGATGGATAATTTATAACATGCTATGGCTGGTGTATAAAACGTAAGAGCAAGAAGAAGTAAGAAAATAAGACAAGAAAATGATTATGTAGTCTAATACTTGAGAAATGCTTTTAACTGCATTGAAATTAAGGTAAATAGTGCATCTGTCAAGAAAATTTTACTCTGCTTTAAAGTCATAACTGTACGGTATCAAGCACAATAATATAAATGTTTTGGGCCACAAATAAATTATAAACTGCAGCTCATTCTTTTGGGCAAGAGAGTATAATTTTAGTCTGTTTTGATTATTTATTTTCAAAATGTTGTTGATGTAGATATGCTCCCAGAATAGCTGCCCATCAGGGAATAGTGCTGGTTGCCTTTAAGAGAGGGCCTTTATGTGCACTCCCTTAGTGCATTAAAAATGATATTACTTGCACGGCAAATTAAAAACTGAGGTTATCAATGCCAAGTTAATACCAAAAATGCTCATGCTGAATGTTACCATGCATAAAACCTCTTACAATTCAATACAGAGAAGCCCCTAAGGAAGACAGGATGCATACACAAGAGGGCAGATTGCCTTTTAGGGAGAACATGGAGCAGCATTTATCTAAACTTTGCCTGAAATGACACTGTCATGCATCGTTCCCCACCCACAACTCATCATCTGGACAAGTAGACAGGAGGATATTTTAGCCCTGAATGCACATTACCAAACTGCAATGGGAGAAACAACCTTATTCAGTGTCAGATCATGTAAAAGACACAAAACACTTAAACCTAATTAATTTTTCCTTGTACTGGTGGTATACAATTAGTTTCATGCCAAATGCACTAGACATCAGTTCAATTCTTGTCAATTGTTAGATAGTAAAATTACAGTAATTAGTTTCCTTTGCCAAAAAACTAATTAGCTATAACAGCTATTTACCCCAAGCTATTGGACTTCGTTACTGCAAAAGTGAATTTTTTATCCAATGACGAAGGCTTGATAATTCTTATATAAAGTTATATTCCCTCTGAATAAAGATCGAAAATTGAATTAATGGCATGGCATCATTTTGTAGCCTTCCTGTTAATTACAGTGAAAATAATTTTGAACAAAGATAAACCAATTCAAGCCACAGAAGAGAGAACCCAAGCAGAAACCTAAATTACTGGGGAGACAATTTTTCATCTAAATAAGGTGGGTTGTTTCCTTATACTTTATAATGCATGAGGTGACCATGTCATATGCAACGGTACACATGCACCCTACAAAACCCAATGGGTGGCAAAGCAAAGTGAACAGCACATGTCCATTGGTGTTGCCACTGGACAATTTGTACCCAACCTAAAACCTGATCAACTTATTCAAGTGTTGTAGATCAATACATATTCAACACAATCATTTGAACATAGTACATCTTAACAAGCATGGGAAAGCAAGTCTCATCATCAAAACCTTCATGCCAATGAGTGCATATAATTATTTCAATGGTACTAATTTTAGACCTGTACAGCACAAGGGTTTCCCAAAAAATTAAACAAGTTAGACTGGATGATGGATTTTCCTGGTAGGACCATGATTTCCATGGTTAAGTGCTACAAAGAATGCACTCATAATACTGTATAAAATAACATTTGGAAAGGAATGCAGTTTCAACTGCTGCTACAAACTGAATTACTTTGATGTTCTTTAGTGTCATTGTCCTTAGGCTGCATGACAATATCCTTTAGGAGGAACCTTACTTCTGGTCAATTATGAAATTTGAGTTCTCTGTTTAAATTCAGCTCCATTTTTTTTTACACAACTGAGGTTGACATTCCAAGACAGTAAATTCTAATGACATTATAATCAAATATATCAATGACTGGTTATAAAAAAACTCAAGCAACCAATTGTTCAGTCATGCAATTTTCTGGGATGAAATCTTCCAGGAAAAGTACAATTTGTGAATATTAACTTCCAGTCAATATAGCCTTCAACTGTCTAGTACAACCCAAGTGCCAACACTATGGCAGATGTCATATGTGCTAGTAAACCATTCAATGTGATGTGACACAGGCAATTTAGCCATTGCCAGGTATGTGAAAATGGTATTGTCCATGAAAAAAACTATAGAAAATATCTTGGACTAAGTAAAATCAATGCTTGACTGGCTAAGATGAACCCATTGGTCTATGAATTTCTACTAATTTACAACACTTACAAAATACATGTCATGACATACTTGTTCTCATTAATAATACAAACACTATTCAACTTTTTAACAAGAGTAACATGAAAGGCAGATAATATACCCATCCTGTGTTTAACTCTCTACAAATGAAACCATTTTTCTTCCATCAGTCACAGTAACCATGATATTTTAGCCCCAAAAATGCACAGATTTCCTCCTTGTCCCATGTACAAGCCATTGACAAAGTCTGATAACCACAGGTGATGGAGAGTTTAAGTTACTGTGCAGAAATAGTTTTTCTTTTGTCACAGAGACTTGAACTTTGATATTTTGGCCCTGAAATCAATTGGGTTCTTCCTTACTCCAGGTGCAAGTCATCTACAAAGTTTAGTAACTGTAAATGTTGTAGAACTTAAATTAAGGTACAGAACCCATTTACTTCCTGCAGTCATAAAAGATCCTGACCTTTGACCTTCTGAGCCAAATTCAATAAAGTTCTTCCTTATTTTAGGTGCCATCCACAAAGTTTCATAACTGTAGATGATGGAGAACTGAAACTAATGTGTGAAAAAATCTTCTTATCTCAATCAGAGTGACCTATGACCTTTTGTATGCAAAATCAATAGGGTCTGTCCATTCCTAATTGTAAGCAATCCATACAGTTTGGTAAGTGATGGAGGAGAACTTCAGATATTGTGCAGAAAGCAGTTTTCTTCTTGAAGTCAAAATGACCTTGACATTTAACCTTGAAATCAATATGGCACTTCCTCACCTGAAGTGTAAGCCAGCCACAAATTATGGTAATTGGTTAATGTGGAAAACTGAAGATATTGTGCTAAAGTTAAATTGGCAACAGACATAAAGATTTATAAACAGACATCATAACATAACATGCCCCTCCATATGGTAGGAATGTCAAAAATGGATTTCTGCATATTTTCAATATATAAAAAGAACCTAATCTGTTCTATCATGAAAAGCTTGCCATTTAAGCTGTTCCTAAAATAGCCTTATGGAACCAATGTTACTCACCCTACTAAACCAATTGCCATCCACCATGAGTGACTTATTTTAGTAACTGCAATTCCTTTTTAAATTTTTATACTTACTTATCTTCATAGTTATAAACATTTTAAGATGTTGATTAAGAAACAACATTACAATTTCCATCAATGGCTGTCCAAATCTTCTCCCAACCCGCAACCTCCCACATCCGAGGTGGATGCTCTAACCACTAGGCCAGCGAAGTGGTTTGTGCTATGGGGGCTGATATGTCAAACAAGAAAACTAAATGACACATAATAAGCCTGCATGTGTTTTAAAGAGTCCTCTATGTAGGCAATGGTAGGGAATGATTGACTCTGGAGACTGTTGACCAATGGGTTTCAATGACTGGGACTAGCAGATTATGAAGTCCTGAACAAAATTTACTGTGCAAAAACCAATACTGTCTGTAAGACTTACCATATCCATACCCTCTGAGTTACATTCTACCCCAGGACCCTTGCGTTTCTTTATTACCCTTAGTGCATGCCATCCCACAAAGTCTGTCAAAGAACTCATTGAAACAAAAGGTTTATTTTGGTATTTTTTTATCAATAAGGTCAATATATAGGAGACATAACAACATAAATATAAACAATACAGAGTAAGAGAATCAGACTATGTATATTGCAGAAGCCATCAATTTTAGATTAAATGTACATTCAATAATGTGTTTACTATTAGTCTGTGCTGCATTTGTTTTTTTCCCATCTGTGTCTTCTGCAAAACCTAATTTTCTTTGAATAACAATGTCCCTGATCTTTGATCTTTTACCAAAATCAATACCTAGTCCTCTTCCATACCTGAAGAGCAAGCTCTCCACAATCTTTGGTCAATGTATGTGGCATAGAACTGAATATTTTGTTCTGAAACAATTATTTTCTTTCACTAATAATGACCATGACCTAATTTGGCCTATTTACCCCAAAAGCAATGGGATTCTTCCTTATCCAAAGTGAAAGCCATTGACAAGCTTGGTCCAGGCTTGAATGTAGAACTACATTAAATGTTACTGTGCAGATAACATTTACTTCTTTCAGTCCTAATATCCTTGAACTCTGGCCTTTTGTGGCAGGCTGAGATGCAACCTGGTTTCAAATTACTCAGAGTACCAGACAAGAGTCAACATATTTTTTGAAGAAACACTGTATTTATTACTCAAAGAATCAATTTTTTTCTACAGTTATCACTTTCTTCCTTTTTTATACATCAACAAAACTTTATAGTTGCATATTTGGTAAAGGTATATTGTATACAGGGAAATATGTTGTGCAGAAGGAAAAATAGTAACAGACAGATGGATGGACATAATATATTACACCTTTTGATGTGGGCACATAAAAATTATATTTTGTTACAAATATGTAATTAAATTGCTTCTGTGTTAGTTTTAAATTCTTTTTATTTTATTTTTGTTTCATTATAATTGTAATGATAATTTTCATTGGATTTGAATCTCTTTTTGGAAAATTCATTTGATCTGATTAGAATGTAACAGTTGCTTTATCATTATTTTTAGTTCTCCTTGGTTGAGACATTTGTAAACATTGAATGAAAATGATTGGCTATTACCAAGGTCATGTTCGGCCCAGGTGCTAGCTGAGTTGTAAACAGCCTTTCTTTTTTAATTCATTTCCAGTGTGGGAATCTGATTCTTAGATAGAGCTATTCTTGCCTACATAATAACTGGCATTTTTTTTTACTGCACTGTTCAAATTAGTGATCACGCAGCCCATCACATGAGCCACCATGTGATCTAAAATCGGGGGTTTAAGACAGACGATTTTTAGTTAAGATTTGCCAGTCGTATCATACACCTTTACGAGCTCTAGGTGTTTTTTTTATTGTTGATGCCAGTTTATTTTGAAGTTCATCTATTTTTTGGGATTTAATAATTCATATTCTCTGGAAAACAAAACAAAACAAGTGCTTTTCTTTATAAAATTCTGGGACAAAGACATTTAGTGGAAATTTATTCTGGAATTCTAAACAGAACATTATAAATTGTGTTTCAACGAGGAACTGTTGCCATCAGTACAACGACCTCATCTGACGTCATCGCCTTCCATATTGGAACTTCATCGAGATTCAAACCTGGATTCAATTAGAACTGTTTAGTGATATGACTTATATTTTTCAATTCTAGAATTAATTTTTGGATTATATTCACAAACCGTAAGTTCTACTTCATATTTTTACCTTGTTTTCTAGGGAAATAAATTATTTTGTTAAATTTACAAAGCTTGTTGACTTCACTCTTTTCTTTTGTTACTTTTGTATGAGCCTACACGTAACAATTTTTAAATTAATATAACCTAATAGCTGCTCACATTAGCAAAAAACAATATGCAGAAGATCTTGGCATTTATGGCAATAATTTTGTTTTTTGTTGGTGTAATCCAAAAATGATGGGTACTCAAGCAAGTTTACTAATTAAAGCCAACCAAAGCAAAACTTGCTTACCATGGTCTTGTTATGGAATTTTTGTTTACATCTACCAAAATATTACTATGTGTATATATTTTTATTTACAGAAAAATTCCATATAAAACAAGACAATGGGGTTTCAAAAGGTTGAATTCCTAGAACAGACAAAGGTTATTTTTTACTGATTAAACTAATGTAAACTGGAAATTTCTGTCTGCCGCAAAATGTATCAGGCACATGACACAAATGCAGAATGGAACTCTTTTGGTAATGGAATGGTGTTATATATAGAGCAGTGTCACTTGGGAGTGTGGTTCATTTTTCAAGGCATAATGTTTGAAATCCAAAGAATGAACTGCCAATTTACAGAACTAAATTTCTGAATTCTCCTGGTGGAGAGATGTTCAATTTGTTATGTGCAGCAGCAACACCACCCTGAATCAGACAGAAGCAAAGAGCCATTTTTAATGCTGAAAAAAATTGAAGAAGATCTTTTAGGAAGTCTGAACAACAGTACCATCCAGTAGTGACTGACCGCAAAGATAAACATCAATGAAATCTGCATCACCTTAAAATCTTCTAATGAACTACTGTAAGCAGCAAAGCCAGCAACAACAAGTTGATACTGTATTCCACACTCCAATGGAATTTAAGACAGAAACTGCATTTTTTTATTTAATGTTTGGAAAGTTGTAATTAGGTGTGTGCACAGTCATATATGTGTGTCCATGTGTGTATTACACTGATGGTATATGACAAATATTATGCCAAGTCTACCATATATCTTTTGTTGAAAGTGTATTTAATGCTTCAAAGAAAACATTTTATTTTGTTTTATTCCGATGTAAATTTCAGGTCATTTTCTGTAGGCTTACATAAGCAAATATTTTATTCTCAATTGTACAAAGCAAAAATTTTTGTCCATGCACACTTCCCACCCACAAACAAATGCTTTTTGTGAGTATAAAAAATCTGCCAACACTGCCTGGAAGGTTGGCAGGTAGGAGAATCGTCACAGTGAAAATGAAATGGATAGAAAAATGCTGAACCGTTCTGTAGATAAGATAGACTGTATATGTTCTAATTTTTATTAATTGTTCCACATAACTTTTTTTTTATAACAAAGACATTACTTATATGTATCAAAGAGTTCACAAAAAAACAACATCTCCATAGCTCATGAAAAAAGCAATCACCTTTTCAATAATAGAGAAGTAAAAGCCATTACCTCTAATTCTTATTATAACCACATGTACACAGCAATAATTAAGAAAAACCCAAAGAACGGTTTATTATATGACAATCAAATAGTGACTATTAGTTCAAATAACTATTGAATTTTATTCAGAACCTTAAAAAGTAGGAACTAAAAATGATCGTACGGGAGAAAAACACGTATCATATTTGACGTAATACAAGTATTGTTTTTCTTCTCTCATGACATTAAAAGCTTATCGTATTTGGCTCACATTGATGACTTCAAAAACAACGTTCCATCACATGCATTTATGAGCCAAAAGAGTTAGTTCCCTTCATTTACATTGGGAGCTCAATACTTTGCAACTGCATTCTCTCTCCCAATTATATGGTGACCCTTACGTACAAAAAGAATGTTTGAGCCTACAACGTTAATTGGCAATGAGATACCAAGCATGAATGATATATAAGACAAGTTTTAGAAGCATTTCACCTTATCCCCACTCTCATCCCCCAGGCATTCTGGAATCAAGACACATTTGCTTAGTAATTGATTTTTTTGTGTGTTACTGTATGATGTTGAATATATATGAAGTTCATGGTTATTTTTTTGTCCTAATTGTCTTTAATATCTATCAGTTTGGTTTAATGTTTGTCAAACTATGTCTCACAGTTCAACGGTTATGTTTAAGTACTAATTAAGGCTGTCTGTGCTATGTATAAACAGCTTCCATACAGTGACCCCAACTTAGTTTCCAAGTTTCAATGATAAAGGAGAGAATGCACTTGAACTCACAACCTGCATCTCAAGTTTGGCTGGGTCTCAAGTCTGGCTGGGTCTGTTTAAAAATGTGTCTTGCTCTAGGTAATTTGGTGAAGAGTTGTTCAAATTATTCAGGCTTCATGATGAAATACATATATTAACTTGTCACCCTCACTTGCAGACCAATTGCTTTTGACTGTTAAAAAGAGCAAGCTGTTTGTTCAACTTGGGATTTTTTCCTTTACAAAAACATCGACCCTGATCTGATCAACCAGCACACTTTCTGACAGCAGATCTGGGTCTATGTTAATTCACAGCTAGGTGCAAACAATACAAGGAATAATGTGGCACGTTTACTATTGAAAAAAAACAGGATTCCTTATCAAGGCATTTTTAACACCTGCATGTTTGGGTCTCATTTTCAAAACATAAAAGCCACCACAAACTTGTGATTTTTTTTGGAATTATCAGACCATGAGAGATAGAGTCTAATCTCATGAAAGTTAAACTTCCTATTAACTATGCTGTAAATGACGCCATTACCAAAGATTAATACTGCATAAACATCAGAATAAACTTTTGGTTGATAAGCTGCAACTCTCATAGCAAAAATTTAACAAAATGCATTGATAGACAACTTGGTAGGTTTCTCTTTTGTGGGTTTATGGATACCTAATTCTCAAAGGCCATGAAAAACTTAAAGAATCAACTTCAAAAACTCAAAGTAATGTGCATCCAACTTTAAAATTTGTTAAAACTTTTCTATTAAAAAAATATTTCTATTCTCTTGAGCTTGCAGGCAAACAAAACTATAAGCAGTAGACTAAGCAAGGCCTTTAAGAAATGGCAGAAATTTGTGTATGCAAGGTTTGACTTCAATCACGCTTTTGTTCAGCAAAATGTGTTACGTTTTGAAAGTACAAATTTGACACAAGCGTGCCAGGGAATGCAATGTATCATCTGCTCCTCCATGGCACAACAGAGGACCAAGTGGGTCTCTTAGGTCAAGTGGATCACTCGCTTGAATGACATCTGCCTAATAACCAAATACAACAGTAGCTGGCCAAGAAATCTGGGTCAGTAGGGTGTGGTCTGCTGAAATTTCTCAGATGCTGTTGATTGCATTAATTTTCTGTTATGAAAACAACTGTTTTAAGGTTTCTCTAATTTTTCAGTCTTCATCCATACCTGAGTGCACATCATCATCATTTGAAAATACCGAAAGGTCTCAATGACAGAATGCTTTATTTCAAAAAGTTAGTCAAATTCTATTCATGGTTTTCTGCTGAAGTCGTGCATGTTTAACTACTTTTAGCAAATAATGGCAGCTATATTTAATTGTAGAATGGCATCATTGGTATCAATCTTAAACGTGTTCAAGTTTTCAGTCAAATTTCGTCAAATTCCATTCAACAGCTACACAAGACTGAGTCCTAACAACTCAAAGGCAATGGTGTCTATAAACACTGAGCACACACATAAGAATGTGCAAAAGAAAAACTCTAAGAGAAACTCAAATATTTTTTAATGCTTGAACAGCTATAGGGAGGGGGAAGGGAGCAGTGCTTGCAACTTTTATCAGTACATAAAAATTATGTTCTCCTTTTCCCTACACAAAAGCATAACATATTTTAATATTAATGGATGCTAGATCTTAAGAACTAAAAGATAACAAACTGACCACAGACTTTTAACATACAAGCAGTACTCACAAAGTCATTCTGCCATCCTCTCAGCATATGTGTGAAACAAACACAAAGAGCTAAAGCTTCACACAGAATTACACTCAAAAATTAGAGATCCAAACCCATCAATATGCTTGAACTGTGATTTGGATTTGTAACGTAGCTATTTTTAACAATTTTTCAGTCATATCACTATGATGTCTGCAGTATGGCAGTTTATAGTGATGTCTAGCACTGGGGCATCATGCCGCAAACATGTAGCATGATGTCCCACCCATTCACATTATCCTGACACCAGGCCAATCAGACCTAACACTAACCTCTCAATGCTGAGCACCAAGAGAGGCAGCTGTTAGTACCATTTTTATGTCTTTGGTAGGACTCGGCCGGGGATTGAACCCACAACCTCCTGCATCCGAGGCGGATGCTCTAACCACTAGGTCACCAAAGCGGTCTATGCTTGAACTGGTTAACTCCTCAAAATAGTGACTTTAAATGTCACTGTACACTTCTATGTCAATAGCACATGGTATCATTATCAATGAGTACAACTCCATGATATCTGTACTAATTACTGTTATTGTACATGTTGTACCATCCCAGGACACTATACCTAAACAAAACAAGGATAAAATAAGACAAAAATATCTACCAGTAAATTTTATTAGAACAACCAAGCAGGATTTTTATTTTTCTTCAAATGTATCATTATAAATTTGAAAGGATAATCCGATGCTTAGCTAAAATAAATTAATGAATTGTCTAGTTGGTGCAATTTTAAGAATAAATTAGGCAGACCTACATCCAGATGTTACATCAGAGATGTCTCCACCTGCCCTGTATGGTTGTGCCAGCATGTCAAAGTACCATTAAGTCTGCAACAGTAGTAAAAAATAAAGCCACTTTAATACATGTATGTACTAAAGTAATTTAGTTAGGTCATCATGGAATCATATTACCATGACAACTGACTAGTCTCATGAAGCCATATCAGATTTATAATACGGTTATATTGAAACTGGATTGAATGATATAAGTGAAATGTGAGTTTACATCACCACTTTAATTGGCATTTACATTTCTTAGTGTTGCCACCACAAAGCTAATAGCAACATTTTTACTGATATTTTGTTGTATGTTTTTCACACATTGTGTTATTTATTGAGAAAATATTTTTGTTGAAGACTGATCAAGATATATGATTTCTTTGTAAAATTTTTGAATTTCATGATGACTCCATTTCTCTGGGCATTAATAGCCATATGCGACAATAAAACATATGAGATATTAAACTTTCATTTACCAATTTAAATTGCAATTTTGTTTTCATGTTAAGCAAAAAGGCACCTAATTTTTTACTTTTCAATGGGAAAACAAGATCCTCATGTGTGCCTTTGATCACTCACCTTAAGCTGACATCTGCCAAATAGCTAAATGTAAAAGCAGTTGGGTCAGAACGATGATTTCTGTTGATAGATCTTTCACATGCTGTTGATTAAATTTGTTAATAAAATAGTGTTTACAGATAAAGTTGTGTTATAGCTTTCATCCATTAGTCTATCCAATAGGCGTTAAAAAAAAGGTTTGGAGAAAAAGTAACTTTTAGAGAAAAAGTAACGATGTTAAGGAGCATGAAGTTATCTATGAATAAAATGAAATGTAAATTGGTCAAAACATTCAGAAAATCTGTTCTTCATCTGCTTCTTTTTTTTTACAATTTCCTGTTTTTATTAATGCAAAATTTCTATTCATACTAGGTTAATATTAATTTTTTTTTAATACAGGTTATAAATTTAAAACAATTTTAATTAACAGTATTTAATATAATATAAAATAATGCATATACACTTAAGAACAAGTACTGAAGACATTTGAATACGGCAATACCCTTTTTAGTACTTAGTAGCTATAACAAGTGTTTGATACACAGTCAGAATAAGGTGACTTACCAAAGGACACAATACAGTAAATTCTTTTTTCCAGACCAATAGCTATAAGGGCTGTGAGGACTGCCCCCACCCCATTGGTCTGAATGTTAAAAGGCCTCAAAATCTGTATTTCACTCTGATCTGTGTTGCAGGCCATATTCTTCCCACCCTCCACATCAAAATGCCAGAATTTTAAGCAGGAACAAAAAAAAGGAGTGGTTTTGATTTGGATTCTTCTTTTCTTTTTGATGGGGACGTACTTGTTTATACTGCTGTTAGTAGGTCTCCAATATTCTGTTTCTGGGGCCTAAATTATATTTCAAAAGAGCCGCATACTCCTCTTGTCCTTAGGCACTACATCTTTTGGTTGGCGAACTTATATATTGTCAGACTTCAAGTGATCCTTGTTATTGATCAATTTATTTTGATATTTTTTAATGAACGTAAACTTTGTGCTCTGTTTTGGGCAAAAAAAAGTCCATACATCCCAAGTTGCATATGTGATTATGTCAGGACTGGCCTAACCTCAGATAAATCTGTTATGAGCTGTTTAATCAGTAATCTTATATAGACGAGCAAAAGGCAAAACTGAGTTAAGAGAAACTGACAAATTTGTTTCTTGTAATGATTGTATATCAGTTTATAATATGCACATTTTTCCCGAATATTGGTTTTTACATGTATATGTATCCTAGTGACTGTACTTATTTCCTCCCCTGTCCTAGGTGACTTAAGTCCTTCTCTTTTTAAAAGGTAAAAGAATGAAAATATCTGCATTGATTTAATAAGCATCCTGTTCTGTTTACTATATATTTTATGAACAAATATTATCTCTATGATTTTTCTGGACAAAAAGTACATTTTGTAGAAATCATTATTTTTATTAGTAGGTTTATTTTTCACGTCAATTGCATTTTCTTGAATACTGGTTTTATATCTGTTGTTTTTGTTGTTGTGTTTCTTGTTGCATCTAATTGCTGCTGCATTGTTTGTTCCTGCTGCTATTATTGTTGGTTCTGTTACATTTGTCAATATTGTCTTTTCTTGGTTATTCTGTTCTTTGTGATTCTTTGTTCTGTTGGAATTGTGGTCTTGAAGCAGGGTACTGAAGGCTGTTTACATGACCATGCCTATTCAAGTGATGATTTTTTTCCAATTTTATGCATTAGGTTCGGGTAACAATAAATTGAAAACTTGATTTTCATCGACCTCTGATATTTCTTCTTGGTCAAATCAGGTCAAATACTGTTCAGTAGTTCTTTGATAAGAGGTTATTGTTTCCTATATTTTTACTAATGCACTATTCCCTCGATAACTCGCTCACAATGGGATCCAAAAATATACATCACACTGTAAGTAAGGGCGTGAGTTACCGAGACATCTCCCAAAAAATGTGGGATGGTATCCTCACTGGATCTTGAGAAAAAACGTGTGTGTGATGGAGGGACAACTGGACTGTTGAATGGCTAAATACTCATTTTATAATCATGTTGGAGTAATTGTCAATAAAGCATTTTTTATAATATTTATAACATCATTCGATTCATCTGCTGAAATGAGCTGACCTGACACATGACCCCAGGGCCGCTAGCTCTTAAGCAAGTAGTATTTACATGCCTTTTAAGTTTTCTTTTATTCCACCACCCCTTTATTTGATAAAAAAGATATGATTAACATGATAATACAAAGCAAGTCTGTTTTTAATTCAGTGCAAGAATACAAATACTTCCACCAGTCGGTTATCAAAACACCATCAGCATTTAATTACTTTCTTTCTAGATTAACATATTTCATGGCTGAACTAATGAGGACACATTGTATTTATGATTACACTTAAACTGAACTAAAAGTTATAATTAGAACATGAATTTCACTCGATAAAACATATTTCATTTGTATTTCTTTATTAAAGTGCTGCCTCCAGTAGGTGTTAAGGACATTTTCATTGACTGATTTTGTTGAATATTGTTATAAATGACATACCAAGAACACTGTTTAGAAAAAAAAAAAATTAAAAAAATATATGACTTATTAAATAATGAGAATTTTATGATATTGATTCACACTTCAAGGTCCTATCTGCTGTTTACGGCAATAAAATGAGCAATATATCACGATTTCAGTTACCAATTTTTATTGCACTTTTCTTCACATTCAACAAATACGGGTACATTTTTGGGATGTTTTCTAGTTTTAAAAAATGGGATCCATGCCTGACCTCATGTTATAAGTGGGTTCTTGAGTTATCAGCAGGCGAGTTATTGAGGGAGTGGTGTGGCAGCCATTTTAGATGGCAGATGGGGGTTGGTTTGTTGCTTTATTATCACAGCAACATGAGTAGGTCATATTTCGCTGAGACAATTGGAGAAAAGTGTCTTGCCCAATGACACATCACTGTGCCTGGCCCAGGTTTGTCCAATGGTAGGATTCGAACCTGCATCCTTTCACTAACAAGTCCGGCAGACTGCAGTTTCTATAATCACTTTAATTAATTTTTTTAATGAGCTTCATGCCCACATGCTGTCAAATTTTGTCTGATTCGGATGAATGGTTTTTAAGACATCATAAACAGTAACAGTGAATGGACGGCACACAATGGATGATATATCACTGAAGAAAGATCATAAAATAATTGTACTTGGCTATTTGTCCAGGTGAACTAATAAAACTGTTGCCTGACTAAGGCAACAAAAACCTTTCTAAAACAGCTTAATTGCATTTGAAGGAATCATCTCATAAGTGTAATTAAGTTGATGAGATCAGCTCTTTCACAATTTCCCACTCTAACTAAATCAATCACTAAATTATAACTTGCTGCTTGAGAAGCAGTCTGAATGTCCAGGCAAAGAATGATTTCCCCAATGTAAACTTTGTCCTAACCTATTGTTTTTATCCATGTATCTTGCAACATTGGTGTTTTGTGAAGGATACTTTTGTTGTTGAGTAATGCTAGTGTGTCGAATTGTTGAGATTAGTCCTTGTGACACATACATCATAGTCAGAATAATGTGACTGAATGACAGGTGGAATCAAACAGGAGTCATAACTCCATTAAAATTTTATGAAAAATTTGGGACAACTGAACTTGACCTAGAACCTTTCAATATTGATTGTCAAAGTAAATTCAGTTGCAATCTGTTTAGTTCTTCAAATGTTACTGAGTGGAGGGGTGCTATGCACCTTCAGGAGACAATTGGAAGAGAATAACAAAAGAAGTCATTGTATCCTTTTAAGTGGACATGATAATTCATGCGTAAAATATGATAATCTTAATCAACAGCTCTTTGTAAGTCAATAGCAATAAAATTTCTTCATGCAAATTGAGAAACCCCACAAAACCAAACCAATCTATCGAAGTTATACAGTGGATATGGGTTTTTTTTGTGAGGTAACTAAATATCTTCATGGATTTTGTGGTTGCAACAAATCACAAATTTAAAGAACCAACAAACAATGATTCTCCAGTACAAACAACATGAACCAAGAATGAACTCACAGTAGCTGTTAGACCCGTGTCAATAGATGTCCGTGTTTTGCTCATGTATAGTGCCCACCATACCACTTACAGCATCATGTCCCACCATACCACTTACAGCATCATGTCCCACCATACCACTTACAGCATCATGTCCCACCATACCACTTACACGCTGCATCATGCTCGAGCAGATCAAGGTCCTTCCTTTTTTATTTGAAATAAAAGTAGTGCTCACTCTTTATAATTTTCTCCTTTATTAAGCTGTCTCTTTATAAT
This sequence comes from Megalonaias nervosa, assembly GCA_016617855.1. Classification (NCBI taxonomy): domain Eukaryota; kingdom Metazoa; phylum Mollusca; class Bivalvia; order Unionida; family Unionidae; genus Megalonaias; species Megalonaias nervosa. The sequence continues at coordinate 13,317 of JAECUM010017076.1, read as the reverse complement.
GTTGTTCATGGGAGCCATGGTGTCTCCTTACAATGTTCTGTCTTTATAATGCTGTCTCTACAATGTTCTCTCTTTATAATGCTGTCTATTATAATGGTATTTCTTTATAATGGTGTCTCCTTACAATGTTCTGTCTTTGTAATGCTGTCTCTTTATAATACTGTTCATGGGAGCCATGGTGTCTCCTTACAATGTTGTGTCCTTATTAAGCTGTCTTTTTATAATACTGTTCATGGGAGCCATGGTGTCTCCTTACAATGTTCTGTCTTTCTAATGTTGTTCATGGGAGCCATAAGTGATGGGTATTATTAAGTTAGAGAGCCTTATACAGAGTTCTGTTCCCTGAGGTTGTTTCATAATAGTGCATAGCAACAAACAATGGCAGATATGAAACTACATAACTTGTTCCATAAGCTCAGAAATAAAATTAAGTGATACTAATTAATTACATTATTAATTAAGTACAATCAATAATAGCACAACATTTAACCAACTGAATGGGATTCATGACTTTTCCAAGTTTGAAAAGGGGCAATGGCATAGTGAGGGACTTTATAATGAGGAACCACTGTATAAATCCTGGTCTGCCATCACATTATGCAATTACACGTGTGCGCCTATTTAAGCTAACTGCACTATGCTGTCTGTTATATACAGGTAAACATAGTCCTTGGTTAGTGTTCATTAAGACCATTATCCTAATAGTACTATCAGCATTAACTCACTAGTATTATCAGCATTAACTCATTAGTATTAGCATTATCAGCATTAACTCATTAGTATTAGTATTATCAGCATTAACTCATTAGTATTAGTATTATCAGCATTAACTCATGAGTATTATCAGTATTAACTAACTACATGAACTCACTAGCATTATCAGCATTAACTCACTAGTATTATCAGCATTAACTCATTAGCATTAGTATTATCAGCACTAACTCATGAGTATTATCAGTATTAACTAACTACATGAACTCACTAGTATTATCAGCATTAACTCACTAGTATTATCAGCATTAACACATTAGTATTATTAGCATTAACTCAATAGTATTAACAGCATTAACTCATTAGTATCATCAGCATTAACTCAATAGTGTTTTCAGCATTAACTTGAGAGTATTAACTTGATAGTGTTATCATCATTAATGCAATAGTATTATCAGCATTAACTCAAGTGTTATCAACATTAACTCCCTAGTGTTATCAGCATTAACTCTATAGAATTATCAGCATTAACTCTACAGAATTATCAGCATTAACTCTATAGAATTATCAGGATTAACTCTACAGAATTATCAGCATTAACTCTATAGAATTATCAGTATTAACTGGATATAATTATCAGCCACCTGGTTTTAATGCCATGTACATAGATGTCATCGCTAATCACCTACCCATTATCCCATGAACTTGATCATACGATCTAAATGACAACTGATGACATGACTCTCAGTTCTAATCACTTCAATACAACAGTCCCTCACTATAATGCCACTCCCTATACCACTGTCCTTCTTATAACATTGGTATAGTCTTGAATCCCAATAAACTTTTTGAATTTCATTTATCATTGCTACTTTTCTTTTTTGACTTTAGTTCTTGGCTAATAGCAACCAGTTGTGATTTCACATTACATATCCAGTACATGTTTTTCATGCAATATTATGACAAACCCTCTAAATAAGGCTCTCTCACTTATAACACAGGTCACTTTTTTGGCTTCCAGAATATTATAAAGAGGACGCACTGTATACTGATTTTATTCTTATAAAGCACCACCCATACTGCGATAAAAAAGTGGCCTTAATATGAAAGGTTGCCTCTGGTAAGGGGAATGGAAGTGCTAAAATGCACCCTCTTAAAAACTGCTAGCTACATGTATTTATGATGTGTTGCCAGTTTTGTGCAAGAGTATATAGTCAGCACAGTAAAACCCTGTGTATACTCACAACATTACCATATCTGGAAATGAGACTTGTTATTAGTAGTACAGCACTTTGAAATCAGCATGTTATCAGACCTGACATTATATGGTACAATGGTTTTAAAAATAATGCCATGAGTTCTGGTTATTCTGGAGATTTAATTCTTCATAACATATAATACTGTCAATATTTTTTGCAAAATTCTGGCCATATTCTGGCAAGACAAATCTGAAATCACATCTAAAAAAATACTGAGAAAACAATTACTGGCATCATAAATGCACTGACCATGCACTGATAATACTCTGGCATGTATGGGATTTCGTTTGGTCTATGAAGTGTTATGTCAGATACTCTGTTAAAAAAAAATTACACAATGATAGACAATTATAGACTGTTCATACAATGACAGTAAACAGTCAAGAAAGTGGTAATCTACTTTGCTGATATCAATACACTGATTCAGTCAATCACCTATAAAGAGGTAACACACTCTCTTGGTATCAATACACAAATTCATCCAATCAACTTTATGTTGTTGTTGTTGTAGGGTTTAATGCCAATTTTCAGCACAAGACAGGCTATACATGGCAGCCAGTATAAATGGTAGAGGATGAACCCGGGAAAACCCCGGAAAGAAGCATCGACCCAAAAGAAGCTACTCAGGCAAGCTTTCTCACATACCCACATTGGCCGATCCGAGACTCGAACCCATGCCGACAGAGGTGAGATGGCAGTGATCTGTAATGGTGAGTGCTTTAGACCACTCGGCTACTTGGGGCCCCCAATCAGCTTTAAACAGGTAATATTCTCAGTTCGTATCAATACACTAATTCAGCTATCAGCTTTAAACAGGTAATACAAAGTTCGTATCAATACAGTAATTCGGTCAATTAGTTATAAAGGGGTAATATACTCAGCTGGTGTCAATACACTAATTCAGCTGATCAGCTTAAAAAGGTAATAAACTTTTGGTATCAATACACTAATTCAGTCAATCAGCTATTATTGCTCTTGAGCAAATCACACAGGGGAAAATGCAACCAAATTTTGCTGCTAAACTTCTGTGTTGCTACAAATACAGAAAAAGCAAATTTATTAAATAGATACAACTTCTGTCATCTTTTTTTACACTAACTGATCCAATCAGCTGTTATTGCATTCTTCTGTAGTTCTGAAGAAAGTCATTTATATTGTTTTCTCAGATTTTTCCTGTAGATTTGCTAAGTAGTCAGGAATGTTAATTGCATTCAACGGAAAGCAACATTTGCCTAAACAGAAAATAATACATTTATTGAGGTCAGTTTCTTGGTTACCTTCAACATCATAAAGGGGAAAATCCATTGCTTCTATCATTCATCATCTTATATGCGCTTGTAGCTATTTTGTGTTATACATGTAAATGACATAAGCTGATAAATCGGGTATTGGTACATATTTGAACATTCGTATACTGAAAAATATATTGTCCTTATTAAAGGATGGAAACACCAGGCTTAGATTTTCTTTATATTACACCCTAATACAGTAACATAACATAACTGATGCATAATTTTGAATTTTTTTACTTTATTTGAATGCAAACAAACAACTTGTTACCACATTTACTCACTTAAAAGTCCAATCCAACTGCACACAGTATATACTCAAATCTGCCATCATACAATGCGCTTGCAAATGTTGTTTGCAGTTCAATCCAACTTACAAGTGAGTGTATATGGTCCTTTTGTGTGTTTTTCTTAACCTATTTGGAACTGCTATGATGTGAATATGATACATGTGGATGGTTTAGTTTCCAATTTGATGGGACCATAGTAATTTTTTCAAACACTGGTACAGTAACTGGCCAAAACTGACATCTTTTCATTTTTTAAAATATTCAAATATTTAAAAGAATACAATAATTTTGCAAATTTAATCTTTACAAATGAAAAGATAATTTGTTTCGGGAAATGTTTGCTAGCTGAAACATGTCAAAGTGGCTTAATTATATTATGTATGTAAAGTGAGTTGCTGTATTTTGACCTTACATTTGTCATTAATGGTATTGCCATATACACTTGCTTATAAGTCGAGTCCAACTGCAAAATGTACAGACCCAGATCTGACACTGCATAATGCACCAGCAGACATGGTTCTGCGCAGTTTGTTAGGCCAAAAATATATGTGTGTTTGATTAGCCGATTATCCCTGTTTTTTGTTGCTGACCCTACTTTTTTTCCCTACAGGGGAAAAAGCCAAACAATAAAATCTGAAAAAAATAAGAAAAAAAAAGTCATGAAATTGAGTTGTGCCTCTAATTTAGCAGGTTTAGCCCAGTACTTGAAGCACTTAGTACATTATATATACTAATCGTTATAATATATATAATGTTTAAATTTCAAAATAAAATTTTACTTAAATCCTGAAATTGATTAGTGCATCTAATTGAACCGGTTTAGCCCAGTACTTGAAGCATTCAGTACATTATATATACTAATGATTATAATATATATATATATATATATATATATATATATATATATATATATATATATATATATAGTGTTTTAAAAAAGCAACAACCTACCTACCCTAATTTTAAAACTTTTGTGCGATAGGAAATGCATATTTCTGGGGGCCTTAGGTGTAACCATTAGAACAAACAGCATAGATCCTGATCAGCAGGCACATTATGTTATGACAGATCAGGATCTTTGTTGTTTGAGGTTTGACTCATCCTATAAGCAAGTATAGATGGTACATGATAATCCACTTAGATAAGACAAACTGTACTCTGGAGCAAGCCACACTGCAGGAAATCAGTGTTGTTACTGATACATAAAAAGCAAATGTGTGACCACTCACATGGCCTAAGTTGTTAGAGCATCAGATGCAGAAGGTCACAGGTTCAAACCCCAGCCAAGTCACACCAAAAATGTATACAAATGGTACTAACAGATGCCTCACTAGGCTCTCAGCATTAAGAGTTTAGTTTTAGCACTGGTCAGCCTGGTGTCAGGATAATGTGACTGGGTGGGACATGATGCAACATGTTGATGGATGGAAAAGTTGGTTACAAAAGGGATCCTGCATCTCAAAATAGGGCCATAATGATTGTCAGCATTTGATTATTTTCCTTACTGAATTTATTTAGCTAACATTGGATATTAAATCTGATGACAAAAAAATCTTTTTATGTGCTGAAGCACCATCTAATGTTAAATTAGGCCATAAAGAAAAGAGCTATTGTTCAATCAAAAAGGAGTGTGTGGTTCGGGTACTAGTTATATTTTTATCATCTGTCTCAAAATTTGCTAACTTAATCATAAACTTTTTGTGTCATTTATGCATGCAATGCAACTGCATGCCTATATTCTCCTGCAGTCTAATGTTTTGTCATAGCAGCTAGACCCTTTCAAGTTATAAATGCACCAGCTCAGCAAGCGGTGATTGCATTTCCTCTTATAAACAAACGTACTAGTCTGAAATTTATGACCTGACTGAAATCAGCCAGCCATTGGCAAGAAAAAAACAAAACTAAACAGAAGGGGAGATACCAATGAAAGAAAAGGATACCTCAGTGCCAATAGCTTGGAAACTCACTGCAGGCAGGCACTTAGATTGTTAATACTTAATACTCTCAAATAAAGTTAACATTATACCAATCAAAAACTGAACTAGTGATGAAAGTCTATAACACAATCAGTGAGTCTGGATATTACGGTAAATTTTAATTTTACAAGTTTACTGACAATCAATCAAGTAATACCAATTTTCACAGTAAGAGTCATCAGTCCATCATATGTGCATATCAATGGGCTCCACTTACCATAATTTACTTGGCAGGGCTTTGAAACAGAGAGCTTTTAATTTGGGAAACCAAAGTTAGAAGGTAGCCATTCAAGACCTGTAATTATTCTAAATGATGGCATGGAATGCAGCAAATCCAACCCATTAAATTCTCAGCAATGTAATGAAGCATGATACATTTATTTTAAAATCAAACATTCCTTAGTGCAGTTATGGATTAGGTAATCAGGGGCCAAAACTCTTTTAAATGATTGCCCCACAGCTCCTGGAAATGAAAACTGATGTTGTTAAACACCAGAAATCAAACTTACTCAAGGGCTTATTAATATAAAGGGTCCATCCTAGCAGCAGAGAGGGTGAACCCTACAACTTTGTAGAGACCTTATTTTTGAAAATTAAGGGTTCCTACGAAAGCTGAAAAAAGAAGTTTTTACCTTAATAATGAAAACTTCTTTAATTGACCAGATTTTTTCTGATTTTTTCACAATCTGGTCACTACGCGTATGTCATTCACCCTCTCTGCTGCTACCTTGATAAAATCAAGGACCAAAGATTTTATCTAAACCTACACGATACCTTGATCTTGGATCATGTAAATTTATCGTTATAAATCCAAACGGAACAGCTTGTACTTTTGAAAAGAAGTTTTTAAATTTAATCATGTCCATGTCGCCTGAACACCAAGTATAATAAATATTCTGTAGAGTATAATTATCTACTCCATTAAATACAACTAAAATATTGCAGTTGTCTCTGATTACTTTTGGAATTTGTGTATATCTCTGAGTAACATAAATCACATCCGTGTTTTTATGTCTACCTCGAGAAAATATTCTAGCTGGATTTGATTGTTTATCCAGCATAACATCATCATACACTACTAAATTATTAATGAATCCATCTAGATCATCTACAGATGGTGCTTCATCAATATTGGTTATAAAATCAATAATATCATTTCCATCCAGTAGTTTTGCATTTTTATTAAAATCCTTAAGTACTTCATAACACCTCTGATCATCTACAGATGGTGCTACTAAATACAGTTTGTTCCACTTGAGCCATCGCATTATCAGATTAAGCAATAATTGTGTCTTTCCACTTCCAGATGGGCCTATTATAATCATTCTGATAGAATTTGGTAACGCTGGATGGTGCTTTACTGGCTCTTGTTTTCGTGTCGCAGAAAAGTCAATTATATCCATATAATAAATAATATGAGTCTATATTGTGTTCGATGCAGAGCACCTACCGATACTACTGAATTAACGACAGTAACAACAAAAAATAAAAGACGTGCACTTACAGGCAAGTGTGTGAAATGTGGTACCAAGAAATATAAATTTGTCTCCATGACTAAGTCAGGAACAAAGACAGGTGGGGGTGATATCGCTGCTTCGTTAGGAAAATTACCAGGAACTCCATGGGCTAAATATCCCGGTGAGAAACATTTACCCGGATATAATTATTGTGGTCCTGGAACTCGTCTTGATATCAGACTCGATGATCAAGATCAACCAAAACCAGGAGAGTATCCAGTAAATAAGATCGATCAAGCGTGTCACGTTCACGATGTCGCGTATAAAAGTAAGGATTTGCAACACGACATCTCGCGGATGTGAAATTGATTCACGCGTTAAATGCTATACCTAATAAATCTCTCAGAGAAAAATTAGCTAGTTTTCTAGTAAAAACTGCTATGAAAGGTACACTGGTGCTAGGGGCTGGCAATTAATTATATAACTATCATAATGGAATCTGTTTATTATTCCCCGAGAGGATTTGGAGAGGTAAAGCAGCGATTAGTAAACTCGCCGAAGCAGCAAAAGTTTCACGTAATGTCGCTGCATCATGGTTAGCACGACAGGCAATATGGCAAATCTTCCTAAGTCCACCTAAAGAATTCATTACGCGCATTTTGATGTTAGTGTCCCTAATGAAGTTCATCAAGCAGATATTTTGTTTTTACCACACGATACTATTAAAACACGTGGACGAAAATCACGCACGTACAAATACGCATTGACTGTTGTTGACGTTGCGAGTAGATATAAAGAAGCGGAGCCATTATCAACAAAGACAGCATCTGAAGTTGCATCTGCGTTTGAGCACATTTATCAACGTGGTGGTCTACAATGGCCACGGTTATTACAAGTTGATCCTGGTAAAGAATTTCTTGGAGTAGTATCATCGTTGATGAAGAAACATAACGTTAAAATCAGGCGAGGACATACTGAAATTCATCGTGATCAGGCAATCGTTGAACGATTTAATAGAACACTTGCCGAGCGGTTATTCGGATACCAATATGCAAAGGAAATATCTACTGACTTCAAAGATAGATCTCGTGAATGGGTTGCAAGATTACCGAGTGTGATAGCTGCGTTGAATAATGAAATTACTTGTGCAACTTCCATAAAACCTTCTAATGCGATCAAAAAAAAATATATACCCAATGGCTACAGACGACATGAATCTTTCTCTCAACCAGTATTAGGTAATGTTACAGTTAGATATTTATATGAACCTGGCGAACTTGAAGGCGGTAAAAAAAGAGCAACCGATCCTATCTGGAGCGTGACTACACATAAAATTTCTAGCGTGGTTAGATCCACTGGTAGACCTCCAATATACAGACTAGATTCTACAGCCCCTCAACGTGGATTTGTACGTGAACAATTACAAGTAATTCCTGAGGATACGCAATTACCATCACGTTCAATTTTGTAAACGTCCAGAGCCTCGACATCGATTACACTCAAGACAAGTCAGTATTACATTATCACGTGTGTGACCAAGATCACTATTAATTCTGTCTACGGTAAATTGTCTTGGATTATTATTTGAATGCTGCCATGACAACTTGCGCAATGATTATTTTGTAGTTGTTTTAGTTTTATAATAAATTCAACATCAATATCAAAATCATGATTATTTTTTTTGTCACACTGCTTATAACCAGATAGTTTTTTTCTTATTACGTCATTATTAACAGTTTGATCATTATTTTCTATAAAATTCATAATAACCTTATGTAGTTGAGATATTCTTCTGACCCTAGAAACTGCGAGATAGACTAAATTCAACCATTGGATCCGATCATCTATAATCCAGGTATTTGTATCAGTTATAGTTAATCCCTGTGACGAGTGAATCGTTATAGCGTATCCTAACGTCCACGGCCATTTATTCATACTCAGCGCATTCTCAACGACATTAATATCGACTAAAATAATATCATTCAAGACAAGATTCTGTATCCTTGGTGGAACCAAGGCACCAGGAATTTCAACTTCAATATTCTGTCGTCGAGTATCAGCTGGGCGATAACATAATGGTACAGGTAACGTTGGAAACTTTTCTTTATGTAACGTAAATAATTTCTTTTGTAGTTCATCACGAACTATCTTTCTACTCGCGACTATTAAATCAGCTGGATTCCATAAAGTCCAAAATTCATTCATAGAAGTCTCTGGAATTACTCCTCGCATTATCTCACATTGTAATCTGTCTGGCTGAAGTCTGATTAATTTTTTAAATTCTTTCAGCGGTTCATCAATAGCTCTATGGTCATCATTTATTTCTTCATAATAATCTACGTTATTCTTCAGCCATTCATATGGAGACTCTCCAACAAAGGGTGGTGGTTGACCATTATCGCCGCACATAATCACAGCAGTATTCTTTAGTAACAACCAATCAAGAAATATTTTTAGTGTTTCTAACGACACCGTGCATATCTCGTCCCATATAATATATTTAGGTATATATTTCTCACCCATCCGCGATGGGGTCCATGTGTCGCCGCACCATCTAAAGAAACTGTGATAAGTACACGATTTTACTCCTCGTTGTTTTATTTCTCTGGCAAGTTTGTGCGTCGGTGTTAAAACAATCATATCTGAGATATTATTTATAAATAAATTAATCGCACGAGTTGTTTTACCTGAACTACCACACCCATTAAGATAAACAGTCTTATGTCTAGCCACAGGATCGTACACAGATGGTGCAGATGACTTTGATGTTTGATTATTATTTCTGTAATATGTCTCCACAATTTCAACATCGGCAGATTCAGAATAACTAAGTATATTTTCTTGTTTTATCCTCCACGTCCCCCATTCACCATTATCTGACGGCGTAACGAGGAAATTTATTTATCATCGATAATAGATTTATAGAAACATATGCCAACATCGAAGATCTTAAATGAGTAAACTGCGGTAACTCGCCATCAAGGTAGCTCACAATGGTACCTAGTTTTGTTCCATCTGATAAATAAGCATTACATCTGTTTATAAACGTATTTTTCTCAGTTGTATCGGTGATTATAAAATCTAGTTCAGCGTCGTCCATAATCAATCTTGTACACGTTCGTTTATAATCGTATGAACCACCTTGAGTAAATTTACCGATTATTTTTCTACCGAGATCCTTTGCAAATTTTTCATCATGCTCGTTCCTGCATTTATTTATTTTAATAATATAATCTTCATCAATATCAGGGAATTCTTTTCTGGTATCATCAATATTAAATCTATTTGGTTCTGGTAACCAAACTTGCTTATGTGAATTATACGATATAATCGCTTCAGTTACTCTCAACGATAATAAAAATCCAACATCAAGCATATATCGCAATAGTACTATCGGAACCCAATATTTTTCTGAAAAATGTCTTCCAAACCAAGCATAAGTAATCGGATGGAGATTTTCTGCAAACTCGAATAATTCTACATGAGCAAATCCGGTTAAGTCAAAATCTGGTAAATGTCCGTTTATTGCAACCCTGGTCATGTCATATGTAGGATGTCCGAATCTCTTAAAGTATTTAGAACATACTCCATATCCAAGAAAACTCCCAGGATAACACGCTACCATATCAACTGAGATAACATCATTATAATCGTATTTGGTGTTCCATAATCCACCGTGACCATATTCTATAAACTTTTCTTGATATCTTCGAGGAATTCCGATCGTGTCGTTTTCCATGAATTTTTTTCCTGAGCGAAATGAGCCGCTACAGATGGAACTGTAAAACAATTATTTAATAATTGTCTAATTTTGACATCATCAGGGGTATATTCACGCCAAAGGCGTTGTGCAAGATGTTCCATTTCCTCATGGAGAGATTCTGTACGATAAATATCACCATTAGGTCGTACAAATTGATCATAATGATTATACTCAGAACTCTGAAATAACCAAACAGAAACAGGATCGGTTTTACTAATATTCTTGATAAAATCAAATATATCACCGTCATAAAATTTAACCGTTCTATCTCGTGGGAATATCGTTACAGCAGCAGTCCATGCGTGCGCGTTATGATCAATAATATCTATCGGAGTTCCATTTTTTGTATACTTCGGTTTGTACAAAATCTCTCCGGTTAATGTTTTTACTGTTATTGGAAATCTTTATTTCTTTTCTAGCTCAGCGACATCTTTGATAGACGCTCCGGTATCTTTAACCGACTCTGCCCAGTCATTTATTTTTTTGCGTCTTAAATCAGTTAAACCATTACCACGTATCGCGTTTGTAAAATGTTCTGTAACTCGTTCAGCTACACAGTTTATTCTTGACTCCGACAATCTCATAGGTTTTAGATCCCCGACGTCAGGTTTATCATTCAGCGGAAATATTCCATAGACAACAGCAGTTACAGGGTACGATTTCTCATAATACGGTTTATCAATGCCAGTAAGTATTCCGGGTTTAGATTTATTGTTTAAGAAAACAATACTACCGGACTGCACACGGACTGGATCACGCTTATCACGAATAATCCAAATATCTTCTTCTGTATTTACAATAAATTTTATTAAAATAAAATATTTTTGATTATCAAGATGATTAATAATTACTTTTCCTCGTTTGTCATTCATCATATTAGTAACATTTCCAACTCTGAATGTTGACCATACATGAGCAGCGTCATCGTCACGAAATTCCCTTTTTGCTTCACGAATACGTTCGGTTACATCTTCATCCGTTAATGCCAGATCTTGCATCGAAGTACTAAATTTATAATCTGATAGTCTGTCAAGATCGAATCTGGTTGCGTAGGGTTCAATCGCGGATAATTTTTCCATATTATAATTAGGGCAAGTATATATTTAATTGAACATTAATCTTTTGTATATGATTCAACCAAATCGTTGCCACTGGTTAAAAATCGGTTATACGTCTCCGTGTAATAAATCGTGTGTGAACAAATACTGCGGAAATCATGCACAAAGTATCAAAAATGGAAGTACAGGACCAATACCGTGTGTGAAATGCGGTGTTGGAGTCAGAGGAAAAACTCAATTATGTCTAAAATGTGGCGGAAAAAAAATACAGAGAACTAAAACGATATTATGACAAAAAAAATAACACTGACTCTCCTATAAAGACAGAAGAAGATTATCTGGTTAGATTTCAAAACAATGATTTAGACAAATAATATTATATATAATGGAGCAAAACGAATTTGTGAAACATCCAATCCTTACCAATTATGAAGCATCGCGAGAAGGTGTGATTAGAAATTGTCGGTTAAAGAAACCAGTCGGTAGTCTTAATAATATTGGTTATTTTAAATTCAATACTAATGGAAATAAAAATTATTTATCACATAAATTCGTATTTGAATGTCATTTTGGATTGATCAAGGATGGACTTGTAGTTGATCATATTGATGGAAATCCCCATAATAATCGGTTATCTAACTTACAGGCGATTACACAAAGTCAGAATACTGCACGGGGAAATACTGGAAAATGTAAAAAGTTTGCAAGAAGATCTATTAAATCCATAAATATAGAAACAGACCAAGAAATGACTTTCCCATCAATTATTGCAGCTGCCAGATATTTTGGTATTTGCATGCCTTCAGTACAACGTGTCGCAAATAAAATATACAAATCTGCCCTTTCGAAAACATATGATCAGTGGATAGTATTTGAATATGTCTAACTCTCTATTCCTAACAAAAAACAGATAGTTCGACTCTGTCAATTTTCCCAAGGATTTTGTTTAGCCATAATTACAGTCAAGGGTCCACCTTCATCGTCGCTGCTCTCAGCGTCATTATCATTTTTTACAGAATCAGATAGCATAATCTTTCTTAATTGCATTACACGATTATCCACAATCTTTTTTCTTTCGTACTCGTGAGACAGTTCGGATTTAACCTTTTCGATTGACTGTGCAAGAGGTGCCAATATTTTTTCCTGATTGTCGTTTACTATAGCTAGTGATTCAAGCATGGATTGATAAATTAATTTTATAAATCTGTAGTTTGAAGATAGTGTATATTTATTATCAAATTTTCTTTGTTGCAGTAATTCAAAATCGCACATAATTTTCTGAGGGTCGAGATTATCAGATATTTTTATTCCGTTATGTTTTAGTGTTTTAATAGCAGAAATAATATCATTAATGTTTTCTTGGTTCATTATATATATATTTATATATTTAATATAAAAATAAATATTAGCTCCCATGACTTTTTTTTTTGTCAGGGAGCTGTTTTGTGTGTGATATATGGTTATGAAATATATACAAATGGTTTATGATTTTGGACGACACAAACATAAACTTA
>JAECUM010017075.1:0-23313 GCA_016617855.1 Megalonaias nervosa | reverse complement strand
ATATATATATATATATATATATATATATTGGCATCTTTTTGCCAATATGATCCATCTGCTGTTTACATTGCCGCTGGTGTTGTGCAGTCTTTGCATTTTATATACATGTGGTGCATAACTTACATGGGGAGGAAATTATATAAGACCTTTACCTGTACATAAGGCGTACATGGAGTTTCGTCGTTTGAAGTCTTTTGAAGACTGTAATTAAGAGCAATAGTGTGTCCAGGTGAAACCCGGATAGTCCAGTTGCATCTTACTTCATGATCATAATCAACAGGATTGTCTGGGCTTGCCAGCTCTCCACTGTTAGAGTCAAAAGTCTCGCCACATTCTGCAAGTGGAGGAAATGATCAATGGAGCTAAACCCTATATAACTCCTCTAGATGGTTTGTGTAGTATGGACGTTTGTTATAAAAGTTTAGATCATAATACAAGTTCTGTAAAATAGAGAAACAGTCTAGAAATTCTACCGTACACTCACGCTCTCCGGTTACAGATAGGAGTGAAGGGTGAAACTGAGAATGATAATGCACATGCCAATAACCTATTACGTATCGTCATATATGTCATATGTAATATGTTCAAAAACTTATGTCGTATCTTTGATATTACATCACATTACATTAAACACTAATAAAATCATATAAAATTACACCTTGATGTTAAACAAGTGTAACGTCTCCCGAGTTCCACTGTAATGCGTCTTATACCATAACTTTATTAACCAATATAATTTTGCTTATTTTGCTTGTTTGAAGGTTAATAGTACATCAGTCCATGAAAGGCTATACAGTGCCAAGGAATGAGAATAATGTTCCTGGCCTGATCTGGGCAGGGTTTGAACCCGCGTAGTGTGGTTTGCAAATCCTACATGGTAACCATGCACTTATTGCGGCCAATTTATATGATATAAGGATTCACCTACATGCGATCTTGAAACTCGTTAACAACAGAGCTGAGCTTAGAAACCACCCACACCCTATACTCAGACCTATACGGATGTGATTTCTGGCCTCCCTGTCAATATAAGCACGTATTTCAATGGTCAATTATGTGCCTATGTAGCGAGTAGTTTTGCTTCTCAATCAGGGAGAAACTTACATCTCTAAATCAACCCCAGCGCCCTTTCAACCATGACACTGTCTGAAAATAATTTGAACAATGGAAGTACCTTCAATCGAATCTTAAGTATCAAATGAGCTTAATATTCATGTTATCACCACCACTACCACAACGAGCACCATCGTTATCCTCGTCGTCATCATAACCATCTTCCTTTTCAATTTCTTCGCCTTCTTCATAGATATCATCAAAATCTTTGTTGTCATCTATGCCAATGTCATCAATCTGATTTGATCAAGAAGCAGCGTGGCGATGCGACCACTCCAACGTCTGCCATCATTAGTGTATTATTATTATTATTATTATTAGTAGTAGTAGTAGTAGTAGTAGTAGTAGTAGTAGTAGTAGTAGTAGTAGTAGTAGTAGTAGTAGAATTAGTAACAGTAGTAGTATTATAAAAATCTGTACTTGATAGCCACGATGCGTTGAAGGAAAGTCCAGTGGTTGGGTCATTATCAGAGTGAAAGATAATTGTCACGGACTTCGTCTGCTCCAAGGTAAGGGCACCAGAACAAAAACGCTTCCCATTTATCTCGTGTTCACCCCGCTCCTCCTCAACCTAGAAACATATTAATAATAAATAAGTTCTACTTTTTGCGCCATAAAATGAACATTATCTAGTATCCATATGGAAAATATACCGTGTTTATTTATTTTCGGACAGGGCCTTCATCAAGAACCAGAACGAGTTTTAAGAATGTGGAAGATATAAATATGACACTGAAGCGACTGAAACGCCTGTTAAAGAAAGCATTGAAAGCATTGAATGTTCTAAATTTAGGCAACATTGCTCCTTTCCTAATCCTGACCTACCTTTAAGAATGTGTATATATGTATTAGAACACAGACGCAACCACAGATGGCATCGCACGGATCTTCTCTTTCTCAAACTTCGTCTGACCTCTGGGCCGTAGATTAAGACTTGCTTCAGACAGCCTTGACTCTCTACATAGATCCTTCGTTTCCAAAGGGCCGTCTCTGTGATCTGGGTAATTGCCCATGATGATTTGACATACCTCGGATATTCTGGATTGAAAAGCATCGACGATCAGAGGGTAGATTATTCTACGTTAGTCCACATCTTGTGACGAGAACAGATGAATGGAATGAGTTGAACCGCGGATATTTATAGTGGAAGAGCGGATCGAAACGGATTGAGTTCTTTCACCAATAATAACACGTGTTACAAAATTCAGTCAGAGTGCGGAGTCTGTCTTCCAATCCGAGGAGAGCTACCTGTGACGTCACATTCCCTATATAGGTGCACTAGCGTCTGTGCGCAGTGACTGCGACGGTTAGAACATGACGGAAACTACGAAGACGATGAATTGGGGTTCACTGGCCGTGGAGACGAGGAGTGATGGCATAGCAGCAGCTACTAAACCAACCACAGTCCTAATTCCAGAAGACAACGATTTTAATTGGGATTTAGCGGATTTTCTCTCTTCACAAGAATTTGTGCCGGTACATGTACCTTCTCCACTTTCTCCTTCCATACCGTACGTCGAGAATTTTAAACAGAGGCAGAAAGAAAAATTGGAGAAATTTTTGCAACAGCAAAAAGTAGCAGAACAAGCCTTTCTCATTCAACAGCAACAGAGAGAAGAAGAAGAAGAGGCAAGAAGAAAACCACAGGAAGAAGAAGCAGACAAGAAACAAGGTCTATGAGAGAAGGAGGACAGTGAAAGTCAAACGGTGACGGTACTCTTAGACATTTTGGCAGAGTTAAGGAGTCTGAAAGAAATTATCAGGCTTCTTTAATACGACCCAAGAGGAAAAGACCTTCCCGAGCCAAACACTCCAATCTTTTCCATACTCCCAATACGCCTGAGACACCAACGCTAATGCTTTCTACCAAATCATCGACAGTAGCAGGTCCAGAAGCAGGTCTTGGTTGTGGCAGAGGGATAAGGCCGTTAAAGCTCTTTACTTCCCGTTCCTGAGTTTGTTTTTTTTAATATGATTATATAAATCAAAACCAAGAGACACTTAAGTTTATCTTTCTGGTATATTCTCTGTAAAAATATAGAATCCAATTTCACACCACGTCACTTTAAAAAGTTCATTAGCTTCTTTGTCTTTTCACTCTCTCTTTTTGTGAATTTCTTCACTCTCACGGGTTTTTCCTCTTCTTCCTCACTTTCTTCTCTTCTTCTTTTCTTCTCTTTATGGAAGTGTCTGGGTTCTTCCTTTTCGAAGAGTATCTCTTTCCTGTTTTGAACCCCTCTCTACCTTCTGCTCCTGTGGTGTCTTAGGGCAGTCTGAAGACCAATGTCCTTTCTCTTCAGAATGATGACAGGTATCTTGACCTTTGTCTCTTTTAATGCCTGTCTTGCTTTGACGTTGTAGACATTCTGAAGACCGATGCCCTTTTTTCTGACGGATATAGCAAGTATCTTGACTTTTATCTCGAAAGGAGAGGGAGTTGTCCGTCGGCTTCTCTGAAGAAAACCTTCGTATGACGCCTCGTAAAGCTCTGATCAGAAGTTCGATCTGTGTTGTCTCTTCCATCTTTCTCGTAGGATTGAGAGTGAAATGAATACTTTCAGGGAAGACACGGACCATTTATGTAGGGAAGACACTCACCTCACATTTATATATAGGGACCATGGTGTTTAAAATGTAGTCATTTGACATTTTGCAATCAAGATGAAAAGATCGCACCATTTCATGAAGAAAGGAGAAGAATGTAAGAGGCAGAAACGTGACCTATCGCCTCGCACAGTAGCTGAAGTCTTAGCTCAAATCCATGACAGCGATTCTGAAGATTACATGAGTGAGCCAGAATGCAGACCCAGATAGTCTACGTCAAACAAAAATCCACCACCATCACCAACTCAAAACTACTACCACAATCGAAAGACGGATAAAATCTTCTCGAGAAATTTAGAACCGTAACCTACACGTACACGGTGAAATTTAAAGATTTCATGTCAGACTTACCGCTGGAGAAAACAAGGGTTCATTACCGATGTGTGGGATTCTTTGTTAACCACACTGAAACGGCAATGTCGAGCCAACAAAGTCGATCGCTTGACACTTTCCATTTATCACGACAGTCTGAAATCACTCGTTTAGATCGAGTTTAGCAGTCCTTCAAAACTGACACCTTCCAAAGTCATCGACAAGATTCAACACGTACAGCAGTCCAACAACAAGTTTCACATAACTGATGGAAAAGCGACACTGTACATGGCCTACGTATCTCTCCCTAAAGGGACCGAAAAAGATGTTATTGGTGGACAACCTTCACAGTACCAAAACGATTCTCGTCCAAATTAACAACACTCAAGACAAGATGTGTTTAACCCCTGCCATCGTAGTGGGATGAACGTATTCCGACAAGAATGACACGGCAGAATGAAAAAGAGCCTGGAAAACTATTCAACGATCGGACAGAGCCAACAACAAAACGAAGTAGAACTCTTGGTACAGCAAGCTAGCCTATTCAAAGACACACCCTGTGACATTCCTGAAATGCAAAAATTGCAAGACATCTTGGCTCCACTCCTCAAGAAGTGCGTGGACCTCTGTGGTTTCGAGTCAAAACTTTCAAAGACGGAAAATACATTCAACGTGAATGTTACACTTGTGATACTGGTAATGGCATCGAAGTGTTCATTGTGATGATAGATGTTATCATTACGATGAAAATATGGATGCCATTACCAGTATCACCGCATTCCTGGGATACGGTTATGATTGTGAGAAATGTGACTATGGTTAAAACAATTGAGAGCAACACTAGCATTGCGGATCAAAATGAGGGATGTTTGGCCTCTAAACCCTGTCTTGACAAAGGACAACAACGAATGCATTGCTCAGCTTGTCAGCGAACATTTGTCATCTCAACCTGTTACCAACAACATCTGAAGACAAAAGGTTCACAGCGGAAAAGTTCTTGTCAACTCCTGAAATTTTGTTCTGCTTGTGGACAAGTCATACGTACCAATAGTACCAAGGCACAATTTGTCCAGGAAAGAAACGATGTCACGTTTGTCACCAAATCACGGACTTGGAACACCAATGCTACATTCAAAAATACCAACCCCAACAGGAGGAGGAAAAAGATGACCACAAAAAGAAAGGCAATTGTATCTTTTTCGATTTCGAATGCATGCAAGAGACCGGCATTCACATTCCTAATTTCTGCGTGGCTCATAGAGCGTGCGAGAAGCGCATCCAAGAGCCTATCTTTAGTCATTGCCTTCACTGTAGCAAGATTCCTGGAGGACGTGAAAAAATCTTTCGGATACCGAACACGCTGACCAATTTTGCTCAGTGGATCTTAGACCCTGTCGATGAAACGTGGAGTCAAAAGGACATCGAACGTTACGGAGATCGTCATCGCTATGCCACAGTGATGGCTCACAATTTTTCGGGATACGATGGACAGTTTCTTCTAAAATACTATACGGAACAAAGCACCGAACGTCCTAAAGTCACCTTGAACGGAGCCAAGCTCATTTCCATGCAAGTGGGACAAGTGCATTTTAAAGATTCGATGAGTTACTTGGCCATGCCTTTGAGTCGAATGCCTAAAACATTTGGAATAATAGAAATGGCCAAAGGTTATTTCCGTTTTACCCCATTTGCTTCATGCTCACTACTACGACCCCGACAACATGAGCACCGAACAACGAGAAGCTTTCTACGCTTGGTACCAAACTCATGCTTCGGACCCCTTCGACTTTCAGGAAGAAATGTTAAAGTAGTGTCGTTCCGACGTGGACATTTTACGGCGATGCTGTCTAAAATTTCGAGAATTGTACATGGAGCACGGAGCGATCGATCCTTTGAAAAAAGCCTGCACCATCGCCAAAGCGTGTTCCTTAGTGTACCTCAAACAATTCATGCCGGAGCAGATCCTGGCTGTCATCCGCCGTCAAACGACCAATTTTGCCAAACGTCGATACTCGGTCAAAGCTCTACGCTGGTTACATTACTTGTGTGAAAAGGAACACAAACGGATCCAACATGCCCGAAACGGAGAAGGTGAAAAGACCATCGGAACATATTCGGTGGATGGCTGGGACTTAGAAAACCCTAAGATCGTGTACGAGTTTAAAGGTTGCTTATTTCACAAGATGTCCGATCTGCTACCCTCAACGGTACACCCAAAATCAGTTTTTAGAACTTACCATGGAAGACTTGAACAAGGCCAATTGTTAGCGACGCTTAAAGATAGAACAGCAAGTATACCAAGTCGTGGAAATATCGGAACACGAGTAAGATCACCGTTTGAAAACCGATCCTGAATTTAAGCTCATCGAGGAAAGTTACAAGTTGGTGTACCCACTAAACCCGCGGAACAGTTTCTATGGAGGACAGACGAATGCCACCTGTTTGCTATACCACGCCGACGAGGAGAAAGGAGAAGAAATCAAATACTTGGACGTATGTTCACTGTATCCTGTATATTCTCACTTTCCCGCAGAGCACCCGCAATTGCTAACGGAACACATCGACGTGGAAAACATACGACAATACGAAGGATTGATTAAATGTAAAGTCTTGCTTCCCACGGACTTGTACCATCCCGTTTTACCTCACCATTGCCAAGGAAAACTGATGTTTCCCTTTTGCTGTTCCTGTGCCGCAACGTGCAACCAAGACCAACCTTGTCAGCACACCCAGGAAAAACGCGCCTTGACAGGAACATGGGTCAGCCTAGAATTGTTCAAAGCTCTGGACCTGGGACAACAGTTGTTAGAAGTATATGAAATTAACCACTTTCCCAAGACAGAACAATACCACAAAGTCGACGAGACTCAGAAAGGTATTTTTGCAGACTACGTGGATGCCTTTTGAAAATGAAACAAGAAGCCAACGGCTAACCTTCCTGCTGCCACACTCCCGAAGGCCAAGGGAAATTCAAAGAGAAATACTTGGAGCAGGAAGGCATCACTTTAGATCACATCGTGAAAAACGAAGATCGACGATCGTTTGCCAAAGTGATGTTGAATTGCTTGTGGGGAAAAACGGCACAACGACCGTGTTTACCCAAGATGAAGTATTGGACAAAACCTTTCCTCTACTTCCCGATGATTCACGACAAAACCAAATACATGAAACACGTGGAGGTCCTTCGTGAAGACTTGATCCTGGTCAATAACGAAGAACTGGACTTCTTACAGGGTTATGAGTTTAAAAATTTCATCATTGCGGCCTACGTGAAATTGTACGATGGCTTACACCAGTTAGGAGATCGTGTGCTGTATTTTGACACGAACAGTTGCATCTACATCGATCGCCTGGGCCACCGGCACCCTGACATCTAAGGAAACTGTTTTAGTAGCCTGGAAGGACAAGCACCCCGACGACAAGATTCTAAGTTTTGCTAGTGGCGGTCTGAGAAATTACGGCTACAAATATCGGGATCCACAAGGAGAAGTGCACACCGAGTGTAAAGTGAAAGGATTAACTCTAAGTTATTGCACCATTCAAGTGGTAAACTTTAGGGTATTAAAAGAAGCCTTGCAATCTGGAGAGGATAAAGATTTTAAAGTGACCACCTACGAGAATCACAAGATTGTACGTTTAGCCACACACCAAATTGTCAGTCGACCTTTGGAAAAACTGTATCAAAACGTGTACCAGAAGAGAGTGCGACTTCCCAACCACTTCACATTGCCTTAGGGACATGCTGATATTGGTCAGCATATAAAAAGGGAAAACGTCCAAGACCGATATTCGTTGTGACTACATTTGCCAGGCGAGAAAGATCAATCCTTTCAAACAGACACAATTCAAGTTCAGTGATTCTTAAGTGGAGTGCGATGCTGTGCCTTGCGATTGTAGGGATACCGTATGCTGCGACCTAAGCGATTCAGCAGGACATCAGGAGAATTTTGCTATGACTGCTACTTTTACTGCTACACCTACCATGGAAAGTGACACTGTGCATGTCAAGCCTGACGGATGCGAAAGCGATCCCATTCGTTATCGTGGACTCTTTACTGATTTTCATTGTTAATGTCATCCTCAACGTGAAACCATGCGTCTACCACCCTACGGATGTCATCCATGCCTGAGCAAACTATAGAGGGTTTCACCGTACCCTCATTGAAATGAGCCTGTGAAAGAAGAATATTCGTTCCCTGTGCATTTGTCTGAATACTGCGACTTTGAAAGTCGATAACAAACCTTCCAAGGAAATTGGCCTAAATATCTGGGAGGATCTATCCCCGAATCACTAGCCAGCGCCGGATTTGTCTACTTGGGCGAAGGTGACAAAGTCAAGTACTTCAGTTGCGGTGTGTCACTTCACAAGTTGGAGTAGAAAGACTCGGCTTACCTGGAACATGCTCGATGGTCTCCGCACTGTCATTACCTACCTTTAGTGCGACGACCTCAGTAATCTCTTGATGCATACTTTACAAGAGAATATTCGTGGTTTGCCTGTGGAGTTGAGAGAACGCATTTACCGAGAATTCGTCAAAATACAAGTCAATCTCAAAGAACAGTTGCATCCTTTACGTCACCGATGTTGCAACCACTGGTATCTGAATGGCATCAGAGGATTAATTCATTTCAAAGTGTTCCAGTCGTCAGACATTGATGAAACACGTGAGATTCATAAAGATTTGGATGTCACTCATTCTACATACAAGGTGACCATAATACACTGAATTCCAACGAAAGAGTTAGAGGATTACCAACATCTTTTACACGAACAATTCTTGGTTCAAGAGGAAACTAATGTGCGACGTGTGGTATGTGAGTTAGTGACCAAACAATTTTGGTACGGTACTGAAATAAAACCGCTTCTGTTCAAAAAGTACATTTATTACCTTCAACAAACAAGAATATAAAAACGTGTTACTATACCACGACCTTTATCATTAGTGATTAAACAATTGTCATGGAAGGAAATCAATGACAGTATTCAGAATGTGGAGGATTACCTACGTTTTTTATGACTGAGCCCAATGAATTTGGGCCGTCGTGGTGTGTGTCTTAGTGACTTCCTTTCTGGGATTTCGTTTACCAGCCGATTCGTTGTGGATCTTTATGATCACAGTACCACAAAAAAACATGAGGGTGGTACCTCTAAATGTACTCGAGAGACTCATTCTGTTAAAAGCCTTGCGCTTTCATCTCGATACTTCTCTACCTCTACGGGAAAAAAAAGATTCGTCAACTTTTAGTCACTGAAGATGTTTACGAAGATGTGTGTAGCTTGTGACTTACACCCTCACTGGCAAGATGTACGTGACTGGAAAAGTCTTGGTTTCGAGGCTTGGGCAGAAGAAGTGGCAAAGTATGCCAAAGATTTCTGGTCGTAAATTCAAACGTCCAGTAAAAAAAGTAACTTTTAAACTTGTATTAGCCACAGTGTCTGAAGAAGAACCCGACACCGAGGAAAACCGCCCCATTCAGGACAGGACTGTCATTAACTTACACACCCCCAAAAGGCCATTACCGGAGGACCCCTGTGTGACTGTGCCAAGCGTAGAGACTCTAAAAACATTAAACAGTGTCCATTGGACACCACACCCTCGTCACAAAAAATGTTGTACAGTGACTTGTTTATATTCCACTTTGATCATTTTGATGTGTATTTTATCGATGTACTTAACCATTTGGCTTTTATGCATCTTTGTCTTTCGTGTTCAATTTTAAAATTTTTGAAATAAACGAGTCCTGAAAAGGTATAAAAATCTTGTCTTGTACGTGTTGGTTTCAAACGTGACATCCCTTTCACTATGGCCACTTCTGCAATCTCACCTTCCTCTCCATCCACTTTCAAAGTTAACGACGAAAAGTTAGATCGTGCTAATTGGGAGACCTTGTATCTTTGCCATCTCTTTACCATGTCAATTACTGGACCGAGCAGTTCAGGCAAAACCGAATTTGTCAAACGTTGATCGAACATAAAAATCATTTGATCCTCAACGTATCGTGTGGTGTTACAAAGAGCTGCAATCGGCGTACAGTCTCCTGCGAGAAAGTCAAGGCGATTCCATCGTGTTTGTGGAAGGTATTCCTGGCGAAGACGACGGGATCGTGTCTGACCCCAGTCAAACCCATCATGTCATCTTCGACGACATGTTAGGAGAAGACGAAGAAGAAATTAAACTGTCGTTTACGCGCAAAGGTCATCATCATAATGCCAGTGTCATTTACATCACCCAAAACTTGTTTCAACAAGGTAAAGCCCATCGCACCATCAGTCTTAATGCTCATTACGTGGTCTTGTTTAAATGTCCCAGAGATGAATCGCAAGTGCAGGTGTTAGCCAAACAGTTAGGAACTCCTTGGCTGACTCATGCGTATGATGTTGACACTCAAACCCCTCATGCCTATTTGCTAGTGGATTTAAAACCGACTACCCCCGATTATTTGCAATTTCGTACCCATCTATTTCACCACTGGTGCCAAGACGGAGGGACTGTGGTGTACACGTCCACGTCGACTTAAAAAAAAAATCTATAGAAACCTCGGACGCTTTTGGTCTGTCTCACACATCGCCATCATGACGTCTTTTTAGTCTCATCTTCTCATTAAATTGATTCGTGCTTTGTACGGCATCAGTCTCAACAAAAATCCACAAATACGTGCTCGTGTATTAGAAGCCAGT
Organism: Megalonaias nervosa; assembly: GCA_016617855.1. NCBI lineage: Eukaryota > Metazoa > Mollusca > Bivalvia > Unionida > Unionidae > Megalonaias > Megalonaias nervosa. The sequence goes on along the minus strand of JAECUM010017075.1, from coordinate 12,605 downwards.
CTCAGAGAAGTCTTACGATGGTTTACGGTGACAGCACGTCAATTACTGCAAGGCATCATTCAGATTCCACATCAAAACAAACACTTGTTTGAGAGAAACAAAGTAGCCTTGACGCAACTGGCAGATCGTCGCATCGACACTCAAACCAAAAGGAAATCATTTTGAAACCTGGAGGTAGCGGTTCTCTAGGAGGTGTAATCATTCGTTCCCTCTTAAAATGGGATTCCAATTCCCCAAAAGTCACCCCCAAGAAAAAAGCCTCCTCAACCCAAACGTACCCAGAAGAATAAGAGCAGTTGCGTCAAGACCAGGTCACAGCCCCAGTAAAAGAACAGTTCACAGAAAAAGAAAAGCCCAAGAAAAGACCCCAGAAAACAGCTTCTACCCGCAAGAGAGGCACTGCGGCCTGGACGTAACCTTACATCCACAAGCCACTGCCTGCAGAAACAGTGACCGCGCCTCCAGTGGCCTCACGTTCTTCCACTTCTCAGTTGCTCAGTTGATGCCTGCCAAACCCAATTTGACACGGATCTTTCCTAATTTGATGAAAAATGAAAACCTGTGTCTCCAGGAATTTCTCCTCCAGCAGAGACACCCTCCTCCTCTGTAGCTGTACAAGGGATAGGTCAAAGATAAAAATGAATCAAGAAAATAAAAGGGGCCTAAGGGGTGAAAAGATCTCAGGCGTGACCTTTGGAATCTGATGGAAGGACGAAAACTGACTTTAGTGCCTTTCAAACGATGATTTGAATTCCATCGTTAGCAAGAACAACGGACCCCGCATTTACTACCCAATCCTCATTTGACTGAGATATCCCAGTTGCAACACGAACCGCAATCGTTGATGGATCGCAACGATTTCTCAGAAACGGGAAAATCACAACGGTACGATCAAGTGTTATAGAGACTTCAACTCTTTCACCAAAAAGCTTTAGACGAAACAGCTCCACCAACTCTGAAAGATTTTAAGACCCTGATGAAAAGTTCATCACCACCACCACTCCCAGTGACCAACACAGACGCAGCCTCACGATTGCCTGAGGAAGAAGAGGCACGAGAAGTTTTTCAAACAGCGTCAGCGGCTCCCATCCCTAGTAAGATTTCAGCGTCCTTGTTGACCCCTTTCCCCACACCCCAATGAGACGAACTGAAAGCTTAGATTAAAAAGATGATGTCCACTCCTCCTTCAAGAGAAGTGAAAAAGAAAGAAAGGAAACCAGAAGTGAGAAAAGAAAGTAATATGAAGGCCATCCCATTAACGCCACCACCACTATCCTCGACTTCCACTCCCGTGGCACGTTGGACACGTAAAGCCATTTCCATACCACCACCTCACCCAAATCGGAGTAGCATCAGTGAAAAGTGGGTGACTTATTAAAGAGAAAGAGTCCTGATGGAGAATTTGTTAGCCAGCATTTACTATGATCCATCCCATCCTGTGGGTTACGGAGGAGTTCAGAAATTGTATCATGCGACAAAAACCCGACTCAAAAGTGTCCGTTTACCTCAAATGCAACAATGGTTACAAAAACAAACCACGTACACCTTCCACAAACCCATTCGACGAAAATTTTCCAGAAAACACACCCGAGCGGAGGGGATCGATCATCAATGGCAAGCCAATTTAACCGATGTCTCTCATTTAGCAACCTACAATCGTGGCTATAAATATTTTTTTTGTGTCATCGACGTTTTTCCCAAATTTACCTGGGTCTTGCCATTTACTTCCAAATTTAGCAATGAGTTACTGCGAGCCCTAAAATTGGTCTTGAAATAAAGCGGTCCTCTCCCTGTTTGATTGCAAACCGACAAAGGCACCGAATAAGGTTTGCACGCCTTGAAAGATGCCACTTTGACACACGGCAAAGAATTTCTCCAAAATGTCATCATCAACGAACAAAACCCTAAAGAATCTTTTTCGAGAGCAGAGAAATATGTCTTGCTTCAAACCGGAAAAGACATTTTGGGCCGACGAGAAATTCCTATAAATGCACAGGACGCTGCCTAGTCAGGCATTCCTGCTTCCCTGACAACACAGCAAGGACAAGGCAGAAAGAGACGACGATGACACCCCTCCAGAGGACTTCACACACACAGAGCTTGAAAGACCAAGAAAAGAAGAACCGTCAGAGAATTAGACGTTTCTGATTATTAAATCACAGAGAGAAATAATGATGCACCGAGAGTCTTGCGAATGTTCCAAGTCGGAACTGGATATGTTTACCATGCCACCCACTATGATAAGGATGCAAAAATCCCAATGGGTAGAATTTCATCCCATCTCCTCTTTGACGACCTCAGCCCCCATCGAATTTGAAATCAAAGGACAGTCCGAAGATTACATCGATCTGAATAGCAGTTACTTGTACCTGAAAGTCAAAGTGATCAAAACGGACGACACCGCTCCGGGAGCCGATGCTAGAGTAGCTCCCGTCTACAATTTCATGCATTCCTTGTTCAGCGAAGTGGATTTGTACTTGAATAACAAAATAGTCAGCAGCAGCATGGATACTTACCCTTACCGAGCGTACCTCGAAAATCCCTTGACGTACGGGAAAGACGCCAAGAACACTCATCTGGATGCTTGCGTGTATGGACACCTGACACAGCTGGCGAGGACAAGTTTAACGACACAGTCCTGACAGCAGCTGACGATCCTCACAATGTGGGTTTTAACGACAGTCGAAATAAAATCCTGCAAGGACGTAGTTTTGAGCTGATGGATCGTGTGCAGTACCGCTTTCCATTTGATGGCTAATGCAAACGAGTACAAAACCATCATCAACGAAACCCGACTCTACGTGTTACCTAAAGTGGGAAACTACATGAGTCACACTTTGAGCAGAACTACCTCCAAGTATCCGCGTGGCAGTGCAATCCTTCACCATTGCCGCTAAACTCCGATCCAAGATCGAAGATCATCTGTTCCAAGGACAGTTACTCAAACGTTAAATTATTGGTATCGTCAGCAACGAAACCCTCAACGGAGCCGTTACTGCCAATCCTTTCGAGTTTAAGCACTACAGAGTGCCCAAGATCGAAGTCAGTAGCGATGGCAAGACCTTGTGTACCAGACCCTTTGAACCTAAGTTTGCAGAGAAGAATTACTTGAGATCGTACTTGTCACTGTACGAAGCCGCGAGCCAGTTAGAGTCTAACACCAGTCACGGCATTTTATACGACGATTATGCAAGAGGTTACGCTTTGTGGGCTTTTGATTTCACTCCAGACCAAGGCAGCGACAAGGGATATTTCCACCCAATAAAATCTGGTCAACTGCGTGTCGAACTTCAGTTTGCAGAAGCTCTACCCAACACAGTGAACGTCATCTTGTATGCCGAATTCGACAACACTCTAGAAGTCAACAGTTTGAGAGAAGTCATTCTAGACTATTAGAAGCTATCGAAGACTCTTATCCCTCTTTGAATGGTAGAGACTCTTTGGAAATAGAATGGAAGGATATCTTGGAACCAGAACCCAAAGACAAAGACCAAGAGGTGATGGTAATGTTCAGCTGGACAGAACAAGAGCAATATTTAGTCTCCTGCTTTGCCAAACACCTGGCGGAAACAATTACAAGGTTGACCAAGAAAGATTGCTATCTATGTCAAAATGATCATCCCAGTCAAATTCAACACGATATATGTCTGATGATGAGCCAAAAAGAAAAACTGCACGAGTATCTGGATGACGCTTTCGGATTCATCTCGGAAGAAGCAGTGTTGCATCCGTGGTATAAAGACTTGCCTGATCATTCCTGCCCTCCATTGACTGCTCTGGAGATCCGTCGCATTGATTCTTTCTTAGCCCAGAGTACGGAGACGAAGCGATGAGACGTTTACTTGATAGAGATTTTCAAGCAAAAAGTCAGAATTGAATTGATGACGTATCATTACTTGTGAAACAAGAAAGAAACAAAACAAACTGGATACCTGGGAACTGTTTTACCTTTTGAAAAAAGTTTGTACACCGCTTCTTGGATTCCTGTGGTGTGCGCTAAAGATGAACATCCTCATCGTAAACCTAAAGACCATCAAACTTATGTCATCAACACGGACGATAGTCATCTTCCAGGAACCCAATGGGTAGCCGTCTACTTTCCCTATGATGCCTGTGTTGAGTATTTTGATTCGTATGGATTACCGCCTTTGGAAGATGACATCGTCGACTTTATGAGAACAAATGCCCAGATGACACGATTCAATAATGTGAAATTACAAGGCACATATTCCATGGTGTGCGGACAATATTGTGTGTATTTTCTTCATCAACGCATTCTTGGATATCCCTTAGAACATTTAGTGACTTATTTTGATCGTAACTCTTCTAGAAACGATGAAAAAGTAGATAGATGGTTTTGTGACCATTATAGATATCTCTTGTCTTTGGCTAGGAAACGTTGTGTACATCAATGGCTAAATGACCTCCGTCAGTAAAAGTCTAAGTTGACTTCACAACGTTGTCAACCTTGTCGAAAGTGTTTTATTTGAAACCAAATGTGTTGTTGTTATATTATGTGTTTTTGGTTTGTTGGTTGAATAAAAATGTTATCAAAAATTACTGTTTGTGGTTTGTTTTAAAAAATTTTATCACCACATATGCTCTTTGACTTCTCTCTATCCCTGGCCATTAAACAAGCTATAGCGTTCCTACCAAACAACGTATGGATGTTTTCTATCGCGTCCGCGCTTGAGACATATAAAACGGAGCGGTCTCCAATATAGCCAGTCAAAATTCATAACTACGTCATGACGACAACATTTACTTTTCGGAAGCACGGGGGCCATAAAGAACCCGGATGTAAAACGCCTTCCTCCCGTAAACACCCATCCTGCCTTTTCACGACCGGACATTTTAAACTTACTGTGTGAGTGAGTGCATGTGGGTCTATTCCCACTCACCGCCTGACCCGAGGGACAATACGCTCCGAAAATGGACAAAATCAATCAGCACACTATGTGTGCATTAAAGCGTTCGGGGATGTGGCACTATTCCGTCCCCCTCGAAAGAATCAATCAACCCCCCCCCCCCCAGTGGGGGCATTAATCGGTCGCGTATGCCCTAGTGGGCGAATGCGACCTAAATTCAACTAAATAACGAACGTCTGACTATCCATTGTTCATGCATCAACCTGTGAAGATGTCTTCCAAACTAGGAAAGCTGAACGAAGCCCACGTCCATTTGTATCGTGTCAGGCAAAACCATATGCCAAAGCCTGAAGAGATTGAAAATGCTAGGATGTTGAAAGTGGCACAAGACCTGATAGAAGAGCTGTTTGGAGAAGAAATCAAATAGGAGCAAGAAGAGTGGACCGAAAAGTACAGCCTTCAGAACTAGCAACAGCAGCAGCAGCAGCGACAACAACAACAGCAGGAGCCAGGCAGAAGCCTTGTAGACTGTCGTGTAGACACTAAGGAGTTCTCTTTCTCCTTCCGAAGAAACAGCAGTATCCTGTCGGAAAGCCTGAAGCCAGGCGTTAAGAGAGATTGCCTAAAACTCTTAACCAACAAAACAGCCCTTTTCAGGGCTACCCCAACAATCTAGAAAACACATACTACTCTATTGCCAAAAATTTGTCTGTATTTGTGTGTTGGTAGGTTAAAAAAATAGAAATGTGATTATAAACACTTCGTTTCCCTGGCTTGTAAGATAGTGTGTGTGTATGTGTGTTGGTGTGTGTGTGTGTGTGTGTGTGTGTGTGTGTGTGTGTGTGTGTGTGTGTGTGTGTGTGTGTGTGCTGGGATAGAAGTATGCCTATAAACACTTCGTTTCCCTGTCTTGTAAGATAGCCTGTGTGTATTTTATATGTATGAGTGGTAATAAAGTGTGTTTGCAGGAAAACAGTGGACGTGAGTGTTTCTTTTAGGTCCGCGCGTTCCATGTTTTTGTTTATGGTGTGGGTATTGTTAGCTTTTTTGTAAGGGGTGTTTTCCCTCACGTCCGCGCTTCAGGTATATAAAGTAGAGCGTTCGTCAGTTTGGAATCCTTGCAGGTCGGCAAGCCCTTGCAAACCATTGCAGGATTTTCTACCAGTGACTATAGATCACCTTTTTCAAATTAGCTATCATTATTAGTATTATTTGTTAGTAATAAACATGTTGATCACAAAAATTAGAATTACTTATTTAGGCTCACGATTCATCAAAAGTAGTAGTTAATAACTGGAAATCCAAACCCCCTGACCTACTTAACATTTTTCAAATTTTGGCGCCATTTTTCAAACATGCCACGAATGACTAGATCACAAGTCAAGATGAATTCAGTCAGGCAAAATGTCAGGAAGACCAACAATATTTAAATTTGGTAAGCAAATGCAACTCCCCAATTAATGACCATTCAATCTCTCCTGCTCCATAAAACTTAAATATTAGCCATGGTAGTGTCGGCAGGGCCCTCCAAAATGCCAATACCAATAGTCCCCTCACCTTTCATACTGTAATGGGGAGTTTTTCATCCTCCCCCACTACCCGTGTACTCGTTCAGCGCCCACTGGATGTGATTTCCAACATACCGATGACCGATGATCCCCCCCCCATGATCCCCTTTTTACCAAGCACTCCTGGAGAATAAAACAACCTGAATGCATCAATTATTGCATCAGTGATCGCCACACCCACAGCGACTATGAAATCCGCAAGTATACTAGACACACTAAACATGTCCCCTAATAGGAAAAAACCTATTCAAGTGGTTCTCACTAGCAATGCAACAGTATCCACAGAAGAGGTTGTGACTGAAACAACCCACACGTCCTTATTAGACCCGAAGACAACATCTTCATCAAAAGAAGGAGTAGCAATTACAGTTCCAAACCAAATCTCCACACCTCGCCCTTCATCCCCAAACCAATCACTTGCTCCTTATTCAAAATCTTCCCCATATATTCCTTCCTACTCAATTCAATCCCCAATCACATACCCGCCTCCATGTATATCCCCATTACCACCGTCACCAACATCTCCAATCCCTCACCCAATGCAATGCTCAAATCACCAAGTTATTGCGGTGGTAGACACCCCAAGTCTAACCACTGCAAAAACCTCCTGTGCCAAGGGGCAAAATGCTGAACAAAATCGGTCATTACCAACACAATCGCTTACCAGCCCCGCAATGGAAATTACCAAAAAAACCAAGAAAAGCAGCCAGAAAGAGGTACTACATTCAAGTCAAACACCTGGACCATCCAAGGAAATCACGATGGAAGACTTATTGGAAACAGATGAACCTAGCACCAGCATGTTCATACACGCTTTATCACCTCCTAGAAGACAAAGATCAACCATAAAAGAAACATACGATGGCAAAGGGAAAACACCTGCTGACGGAAAACCAATGGCAAAAAAACCCAAGAAAGTAATAATCAAACAACACAATGATAAGAAGAAAGTCCTCGTACAGGAACAATTAGCGCCTAAAACCAAAGGAACCCAACCAAATAAGGATAAGGATATGAAGGAAATGAAGAACGCCCAGACACAAGAGCAAACCCCACATATTGCTAAAACAAGGGGGATCCAATAAAAAAGTCAACAGACTATCACAACAAGAGAATATACCACAGTAAGGAGCATACAATCTTTATCAGCTGTGGCAACTCAAAAATCTAAGCACCAAAATCATCGCATCGGCCTTGAGTAGGACCCACTCAGTTACCTTCGAAATCTTAAGACCAAACACTCATTATGTAATAGTGAGATGCAGCACTCTGAAACAGGTGGCCAAATATAAGAAGATTGAGAAAATTGGACAAACCAAAATATATGTATCAAGACATAACTCATTGAAAACGAACTTGAAAACCCAGCACAAACAACAGCAAGAAGTACCAAAGACCACCAACGAAGAAGGAAAAACAACAGCCAGTAAAGCAGACACTACCAATCATAGTGATGCTTATAAAAAGGTTGTGAGGTTTCACAAGAAATATATCAACTTGAGCAACACAGAGATCGCCCATGAACTGTCAACTCAAGGAGCTGATATCTCCAAGGCATACAGACTGCGGATAAACCATGATCTTATGTCATCGGTAATACTGCTAAAATTCTATACAACCCCACCTCTACTTGTCTTTTTCGATGGCCACTCCATCCTCCTCGAAGACTACATTATCAAACCACGCGTTTGCAGTAACTGCAAAGCATGGGGCCACCAAGCCAGCAGGTGTAAATACAAGCAAAATTGTGACACTTGTGGCTGCGGTCACAGTAACAAGTGCACTTTTCAGGGCCAAAAATGCGCAAACTGCCTAGAACCACATCACCCCAAATCGAATTCCTGTCCATACACCCTAAGAGAAAAGGAAATAATTCGCCTTATGCAGGAAAAAAGCTTAACCTATCAAAGAGCCAAATCGTTGACGCCAATTCTGTGTACACAGCAGAGCAAGGGAACAGTACCTTCCCCGCAATCTACTAACCCTAAAAATAACCCTCCTATTTCCATCGAGCTGACAGAGAACCCAACCCCACCATCCATCAAAAGAATTAGTGAGCAGGTTGAGCATAAGTCCACCCCAAAAAGAAATGCTAGTGGTAACAGCGGTTCAATCTCAAATATACAGACAACCAAACAGCATGTATTCACATCACCAAACATTGAACCATCCGGAAAAACGAATAACAAACCAATAAGCAATGCAAGTAACAATGTAAAACGTAATGCCGGTAACAAACCAATACCGCCAATAAGCAATGCAAGAAACAATGGAAAAAGCAATGCTGGTAACAAACCAATCCCGCCAACTAACAACCATAGGAATTTAGAGGCTTTTACTAAAATCACTATTATACATTGCATAAAAATTTTATTGGCGGGTATTGCAACCCTCACCCAATCGGATCGCATACCTTGCATACCTTTCTTTAAATTACTTACGGATTTGTTGGAGAAGCACCTTGTTTCCTTTCAATAATATCCGGAACTAAAATACATTAATTAACCATTAATCAGATGGACAATACTAATAAAAACTGCCTAGTAATCTGGCAATGGAATAGTCGGGGACTATGCACGAATAAGCCAGAACTCCTTATCAAACTTAATAACACTAAACAAAAACCAGATATTATTTGTATCCAAGAAACCTTACTCAAACAGACCTCCAAATATTTGCCAAAAAATCCCCGGCTATTCAACATGCAAATTTGTTATGAGGGACATTGAAAATGGAGGATGGGGGGGGGGGGTTTGCCATCTTTGTCAGCGACTCACTCCCAAATACAACCTTTGAACAACAATCAAACCCTCCTTCTGACTGAATTCACCCAATAACGTTAGAATACCAGTCAATACTAGTCCACATGGGCCAGTTTACTATAGAAATCTTCAATATTTATGACCATGGAAAAACTTACAATGTTCCACCCCTAAACTATGACCAGATAACCAGCTCTGCAAATGAGTACATAGTTTGTGGCGCTTTCAACGCACATAACAAACGTTGTGGAGACAAGCGAGGTTCTGTGATTGAGGAATGGGTATATAACAATAACCTAGTAATACTCAATAACGGAACCAAAACTAGGATTAGCCCAGAGGACGGCTCCTTATCCGCATTAGACCTAATGATCAGCACACCAAACTTAGCCACCTTGATTAACTGGGAAGTGGATCGAGAAACCACATTAGGAAGCGACCACTTCCCTATATACATCACCGTCAATCTTACCCACCCAATCACTAACCCCTCTAAAGTTCCCAAATGGAGACTGGATAAAGCCGACTGGCACATATTTAACTCTCTACTTACCAGCGTATCCGAAGAACACCTACAGGATGATGACATTGACAAATTCAACCAAAACGTCCTAGACGTAATAAATGCAGCTGCCACAAAAAGTATCACCAAAACAGGAAAAGGGAACAATTCCCTTACAAAACCGTCCATCCCATGGTGGAATGATGAATGCAGTAGCATAATCAAAGAGAAGAAGAAGGACCTGAAAAAATTCCGAAGCACAGGCAAATCAACAGATTACTTAGAATACAAATCTAAGGAAAAACAAACCAAGCTAGTAATCCGCAAAGCAAAGGAAACAACATGGCACGAATACTGTTCTACCATTGACCTCAAAAAATGCAATTCCAAGCGAGTTTGGAATCAGATAAAATCCATGAAAGGCAAATCTGCATACGGCATGCCCAATATCCAAGGAATGACAACTAATAAAGAAAAGCTAACCATCTGGCAAACCACTTTGCAGGCATAAGCAGTAATAGTAATCACTCGGCTCAATTCCAAGCACATCGGAAAATTATAGAACAAAACTATCCCCATTTCTACACAGACCTGGATACCAAATATAGCCCGCTTAACTCTGATTGTTCAATTGATGAATGGAAAATAGCCATTAGGGATAAATAAAAAAAAAAATCAACCTCACCAGGAGAGGATAATCTAGGATACGAAATATAGAAAAACATCCCTCCAAATATTGAAGGCAGTTTACTAAATCTAATAAATCAATCATAGAAAACAGGACAGATCCCTACTAAATGGAAACAAGCAATAGTCACCCCAATCCCAAAAGCCGGAAAAGACCCCACAGAAATATCATCATACAGACCAATCCCACTCAATGATAATAAATGCAAGTTGATGGAGACTATGCTCAACAACAGAGTGAAACATCATCTGGAAAGCAACGACCTGATCTCCCAAAATCAAAGCGGCTTCCGTAACAAAAGATCCACCTTAGACCAACTAGTAAGGCTTGAATCTCGCATTAAACTAGCATTTAATGCTAAACGAAAATGCGATCGACATCTTATAGCGATTATTCTTGACCTAGAGAAAGCCTTTGACCTAGTTTGGACTGACGGGCTTATCGCCAAACTAAATCAATACGGGATTAATGGCCGTATGCACAAATGGATCCATAATTTCCTAAAAGAAAGACAGATTAGAACCAGAATATGGGATCAGTATTCCAAAATTTATGAACTCGAGAACGGTACCCCGCAAGGAAGTGTCCTAAGCCCAACCCTTTTCAACATTATGATCAACGACCTAGAACATGCTGTCGACCTTAACAAAATTGACTTATCACAGTTTGCTGACGACAGTGGCATATGGAAAGCGGGTAATTCAACCAGCCAACAACTCATCGTTGATTTACAAACCAGTTTAACAAGAATTGGCAAATGGGCAGATAGATGGAGATTTAAACTATCAAAAGGAAAAACAACAGGAGTTTTATTCTCCCCTAAACCTAGGTACATGATACCCCCCCACACACACACAAACACATACACTCTCTCTATACATACAAGGCGAAATTATCAAATCTGGGAAAGTAGCAACAGTTTTGGGCATGCACTTTGATCAAAATCTTACATGGAAACATCACATTACAGAATTAGTCCGGAACTGTAGTGGTAACCTTAATCTCCTTAAAAACATTAAAGGTGTGAAATGGGGAGCTGACCAGGACACACTTTGATGCTCTACAAGGCCTTAATTAGGTCTAAACTAGACTATGGGTGCCAGATTTACGCATCAGCTAATCAAACCCTCCTTAAACAATCGGACATAATCCAAACCAAGACGTTACGTATATGTACAGGCTCCCTACCAAACACATCCAAAGAGGAAATGCAACTCCTCACAGGTGAGACACCTCGCATTGAGAAGAGTTGATATTAAGGTATGCAGCGAGAGTCTCGGTACATGATCCCTCACACCCAACGAGAGACATCATTAATAGATGCAATGTCCCGTTCAGTAAGAGACTTGTTCCGAACCCACCATCGGCAAAGAAGATAAATCAATTAAATAAAGAACTAAATATAGAAGAGCTGCAGACGGAAACCATCAAACACCCACATCCTACCCCTTGGACATGCAAAAAGACCATCATTAATCTCCTAGCAAAATCCTTTGGCTCCAAACTAGACCGCCCGCTAGAGATAAGATCCAAAGTGTTAACAATAATTGACAACTACTACAAAGACTATATCAAAATTTACACCGATGGATCAAAAACAAAAAAAAAACAGACAAAACCGCTGCTGCCCTTACCATACCGGAGATAAATGAAGAACATGGATCAAGTCTTCCCGATAACTGCTCTATTTACACAGCAGAATTATGGGCTGTATTAGAAGCAATCAAAGTGGCAGACAATCGTAAGTTCCCCAAAACGCTAATAATTAGCGATTCGCTAAGCGTTTATATACCTTGGAAACCGGAAATACAACTGGAAGAGAAAATTTCTTAAAAGAAACAAGATTGCTTCTAAAAAATATGCTAAATCAAGACCTAATTATAGATTTCATGTGGTTGCCATCCCATATTAATATACCAGGAAATGACAAAGCTGAGTTAGCAGCAAAATTGCAACCTAATGGCTCAAACTACACTCACATTGACTATAGCATCCCAGAGTTATACAACATGATATCCAAACAAATCGTTGCAAAATGGCTAATAGAATGGGATTTATGTACCAAGGGTCGCAAACTGTACAAAAGGCAGTGCGCCGTAAAATCAAAGCTCCACCAACTCTCAATAAACATGACCAACGAGTCATAAACAGAATCAAAACTGGCAAAACTTTGCTATCAGGCAGTGCGGGGAGATACATAAAATCCAATGCAGAACG
>JAECUM010017073.1:0-16126 GCA_016617855.1 Megalonaias nervosa | reverse complement strand
ATATATATCGAATACATGAGAATGTAATGAAATGACGAATGGTGTCTATCAATACCCTTTTAGTCGCCACACCCTATAATATCTCTGGTATTCCACTCTAACTGAAGCATACATGATGCAAATTACGATGAGTAATACGATGCATTTACCTAATACTAAATATCTCTTTGAATATTTTACATAATGTCGTGTTTATGTTGTTTTTAGTTTGATTTATTTATTTATTTATTTATTTGGAATATTCCACGGAACAAGAGTAATCATCATGTTTCATTGCCATGGGCTTTGCTATCAGCCTTTGCAGTTTGTTCAGAACTTACTTATTCGAACGCAGAAAAACGTTCTACAACAAACTTAGATACGTTTCGGGAAGTATATTTCTCTAAAACGTGACAATCAAACTGTGTTAATGACTTTCGCAGAAGAATTGTCGTGCATAAGACTTAAATGAAACATAACGTTCTTTTAAGATGGAGGTAGTGTTACGTGTAGGCTTGTACAATAATAACAAGAGAAAAGAGTGAAGACAACAAGCTTTGTATATTTTAACAAAATAATTTATTTCCCTAGAAAACAATGTAAAAATTGGAAAAAAGGACTTACGGTTTGTGAATATAATCCAAAATTTAATCCTAAGAATGAAAAATACAAGTCCTGTCACTAAACAGTTCTATTAGAATCCAGGTTCGAATCTCGACGACGTTCCAATATGGAAGGCGATGACGTCAGATGTGGTCCTTGTACAAATAGCAACAATTCCTCATGTGAATCACAGTTTATGTTTCCGAATAATTCCAGAATAAATTTCCACTGAATTTCTTTCTCCCAGAATTTATAAAACAGTACACTCGTTTGGTTTTCTAGAGAATAAAGTATTAAATTGCAAAAACAAATGGACTTCAAAAACAATCTGGTTTCAACAATAAAAAAGAACCTATCCGGCCTTCGAGGTTTCAGAAATACAACTGACTGACGAGCGCTCATAAAGGGTTATTATATCCGACAAATTATCATCCCGATCTCGAGAGATAGATTACGTGGTCTCTTAACACTTGAAACAACGCAATAGGAAAAATGCAATTTGTCACGTAGGAAGAACCCCTATCTACTTTAACTCTGAAATAAATTTAAAAATAAAACATTGTTTATTCAGACTAAACGAAATGACCTTGGCAATAGCCAATCGTTTATGCATAGCGCTTACACTACCGCGGACCAAGGTGAAATAAAAATATTACTAATGTAACACGTTTTACGTCTTAGATAAACAGAATTACTGAAAAGAATTTCGAATCCCGTGAAAATAATCATTACAATAAAATGTAATGAAACAAAAATAAAATAAAAAAGAATTTAAAAACTAACACACAAGCAATTTAATTACTTATACGTAACAGTAGCTTATGATAAATCTTTCCTACTTTTGTGTTTCATGGGTTGAAAATAATTTTTGAAAAGTTTCTAAATTGAAATATTATTTTATAAGCGATAGTTGAGGCATCACAAAAAGTATCTTAACCCTCCCCCTCTCTCTCCCTCTCCCTCAGCTTTTTACAAATGTTCCAATGTTTTGTTCTCTCAGTCCATCCTGTTAAGTGTGATTAGCGGACAGTAGATCGGAATAAATTCGCAATAAATAGGTCAAGAGGAAGGCGCTTTAAGAACATATCCGGTACAAGAAATGTGATAGGTTTCCGATACAAGAAACTGCTGATGGGGTTTGTTCATGTAAGGAATTAAATAATGTGGTGCCGATCACAAGACTGAACTACAGTTGGTCTAAAATCACACAAAATATTCGTGTAGAATAAATTAACGATTAATCAAAAGATACAAGACCCGTCTGATATATGGCTCCATCAATAAGGTAATAATAAATATGACAAATAGTCACACTTATGCATACTAAGATGATCTGACTTGTGAAATTCTGTCATTCGTATTTTATACCAATATCACCTCTTTTAATACCTGTATCAATTTTTATTTCATATTTGCACTCTTCCTGCATGTCTGATTGACAACTTCTATACCATTATAGGCTACTTTAAGACAAAGGAGGAAGTAGATAAGTTCATGTAAAAATGTAAAGTTGGCAACACAATTACTTGACAAAGCTGGGAAGGATGTGTCGGTCCGTGTGCACTGTGTTAAATGCATTTCGACATGTAAATTAGTTTTATATACATATTTGTTGTACGATGAATTATGCCCCTTATGGAAGCTAGCATCATTAAAGGATATATCAAGCTAATAGTAAATTACAGCACATGACTGTTACTTGTTCTCACATAAGGACGAGAGAGGAAAGATCATAGAAATTGAACTTCCGGACATCATTGTACGTATCCATTATAAAACATTCACCAAGTAATCATGCAATGTTATTAAGGATGATTAATCAAGCATGTTAGGAATCGAAATATATTTATGTGTATGAGAGAGAGAGAGAGAGAGAGAGAGAGAGAGAGAGAGAGAGAGAGAGAGAGAGAGAGAGAGAGAGAGAGAGAGAGATGATTAAACGCATGTATGACCGTACTTTTCATCGTTCATATTTCAAGTAAGTAAAGTGAAAGATAAAGTTAACATAAAATATAACGCATTCACTGCCATGATCAAAATCTTCATGCTATAAATGCAGTTCTCCCAATCAGAACACTCGGATTCGAAATATTTTATAAATATATCACATGAGAAGAATACTCACTGAATAATAATAATAATAATAATAATAATAATAATAATAATAATAATAATGAAAGAAGTAACAGTACATAAATTGGGTACATGTACCCATTTTTGCGCACTTGGCAGATATCTATCTATCTATCTATCTATCTATCTATCTATCTATCTATCTATCTATCTATCTATCTATATGTTTTCTATAAATATTTTTGTGTTTATTGTGGAAAATGTTTTGTCAAATCTAAAATGAACTATAAAAATATTTTAATGTCACATTTGTGAGGAATAATGATGGATTAATTTTTTGACATTTAAGGATACCACAAACACAAATCTTTGACTTTATTTTAAGCATCAGCATATTCTAATATTAGAAACCAGGTCTTTTAGCTGAGCATACCGACTCGAAACATATGGTAAAACACTTTATGCGGTTGTGGCGGAATAGGAACAAAAGTTGTTGATAGAGAAAAAAATCAATGATCGGGATTTTCCGATAGGTAACGAATAATTCCGAAAATTCAAGGTAAATATAGCCGATAACTCTCCGTATTTGTGCCTATTTATTTACATTGACTCATAATATAGTGTAGGACTCACTTGTGGAACAGCGGAAGGAAGCTATCAGCAAAGTGTTTCAAATGGCCAAGAATATGAGAAGTCGACATATTTGAGTGTTCGTGACGAAAGAGCATAATAAATAGCACTCAACCGCAATATCTCATACCAGCCCGTAAAATAGCACATGGATCACTAAATGATCTTGTGTTTATACAGCTGGTTGAGATACCTTGCTTATAATAACCACTCCATGTTATGGTATGAAAAAATTAAGTGCATTTTATGTACTATATACTTATATTGATTACTGGAATTGTTAAACTAATTCCTGCTTAGAGAAAATGTGAGGATTTAACATGTTTATTTAATGAACAAATAATGTTTTATTTTCTTACAATTTTTTACTGGCCTCATAAAAAACAGCCTGGCGGGTCTGGTTATGTCTGTTTTGAAGAAAACCCGTTGGGGGTGGAGGTGGATGGATGGGTGGGTGGTGGAACGCAACAATACAATATGAATAGTGTGGTGCAAAATATTCAGAAAGATCTGTTCACAATAGGTCAAATCGTTCATATATGTATCTATTCGTGGATTGCATTAGATAGTATCCCGATACCCTTCCAGTTGTGTATGAAATAATTTTAGTTTCAAAAATATTTAGTCTTATTTGTTGTCATTACTTTTAACACACTGCTTTATATTTTGTCCATACACTTGCTGCTATTGTTCTCACTTAGAGATTCCTTTACTGCCGCATATTGTCGTGACTCTTGTTATTATTATTATTATTATTATTGTTATTATTATTATTATTATTATTATTATTATTATTATTATTATTATTATTATTATTATAGGTAAGTTTGAAAAATAATACCGTTTCCGAGCACATCAAGAGAAGATACGGTATGGCAAAAGCTGAGGGATATAAAGAGTCCATGTCCAGTGTAGAACCCTCATCTTTGCAATGCTATATAGATGATGTTTGATGTCATTGGAAATTGAAGACAAAGGCAAGACAAAGGCAAGTTCATGAAAAATGAGTGGGCCCGGTATATAAGCTTTGGAGCATTCCCGCGAACGTCACCTGTCCACCCAATTAGATTATCGAAATCCGGGTTTTATTACACAGGACAAGATGATGAAACTATTTGTTTTTCATGTGGATTAAGGAACAAGAACTGGAAAGCAGGAGAGTCCCCATCTGAGATACACTTTAGATTTTCGCCGAATTGTAAATTTGAAAATGGGACTGGAGATGGCAATATTCTAATATTAAATAAAAACACATATCTTAATGGTTCCTGCAAGGACACATATCAAATCTCTGACCCAAATATTAATACAGTCCCCTGTAAGCAAGATCAGTAGAATGAATCAAAAGCAATTTGGACCATCACGTACAAAGAAGAACGACTAATTATTGACAGCATGTCATGCTGATGCGCAGCCATCGTCTGTAAATACAAAAGCTAGACCTGAGGAAGCAACGAACAACACCAACGGGCTGACAGAAAGACAAAACACGAAAAGTAAAAAGCTAAATAAAATCCAGAATGCTGCTAACAGAGATTCAAGATTCTCTACAATTACCAATAAAATTTTGACAGCTGAACATAAAGATACTGAACAGCACTTATCCAAACTTGAACCTGCTAAGGAAAGGATTATAAACCAAAATATCGATAATCTTGGAATATATGTTGAAAATCCAAAGCATCCACACTACTCTATACTGACATCCCTCCTGGAATCTTTTAGAGGATGGCCATCATTATCAACACCGAAACCATCTGATTTGGCAGCTGCTGGTTTATACTATGTTGGTAAGACATATCTGCTGTGTTTTCTACGCCTCATAATAGTTATAATCGCTTTATATGTAGATGTAGCTGTCCCTTCTTACACTGATACGAATATGTTTACAGTCTTGGGATGGTCAAACAAGCCATGCAGATACTTGAATCCAGAGAAGGTAACTTCATTAATCACCATGGTGTTTATAAACATCGAGAGACAAACGGGGTCAATGAACTGCTATGACAAATACAAGCCCTCATTTTAGAGCTATGTAAAGAAATGTATCACTTAATGCATTAATCAGCATCCTTGATGTAATAAACTATAGTATAACCAAAAATGTAAAGCTTTCGCCGAAATTCCATTTTGTAAAATAGGGTAATCAGAGTAACAAACGAATATTTTCTACGAGCCAGTCCAAACAAAATCTAACAGACTGTCTGACCACACAATTATTTCAAGAATCGGAAATTTGCAGTTTGATGCAGTTTTTGATACATCGTTCCGAATGAAAATTGTACATACTCATCTTTCTAATAACTTTAAATAAGATAATTGCTATCTTCAGTTTAAGGGAATTCCACAATTTCGGCGAATGATTTGCTGGAGATAATATTTCAAACAGAGGGATCCGAATCAACAAAACAACAGGGAAAAGAATTATATCCTACCGATGATATGAAACTAACTCTCGAAGAAATGAACGGAAAAGAGGACAACATAAATGCAAGCAAGAAACTAAAGAACAATCATTTTCCACTTCAAGAAAACGTCCATTCTAAAATTGAAGAAATGAATAATGATTCCTCAGAAGACAAATTATTTTCTAAAGAAATGGAATCTCTCTTGGAGCAAAACCAAGAGCTCAAGGACCAGATGACATGCAAAATTTGCATGGACAGAGAGGCGTGTATTGTGTTCCTACCGTATGGTCATATGATGACCTGTCCCCAATGTGCCCCTGCCCTTAGAAAATGCCCTATATGTAGACAGCTGATAAAGGGCACTGTAAGGGCGTACGCTTCGTAAATAGTGAAATTCTTAGCATTTGTATTTGTACCTTGTTATTTAGGTAAGCACAGTATGTTCTTACACATATATTTGGATGGGATTTGTGAAACTGACTATATCTATGCTTTAGCTGACAAAGTACATGTTAAAGTCAAAGAAGTATAAATTATCAAACTTGTCTTGGCTGGGAGAAATATCCGTTCTTATATGAAGAAAAGAAAAATCATATCCTCAAATTTTCGCCATTTTTAAACTAGTTTATGAATTTAGGTGCTGTTGTCTTTATCTTTTTCGTTTTATTCCTCTCCTAGTATACAGGTGCCAATTAATAGCTGTGAATGCAATAATTTACATTAGTTTTATGTTCTGCAATATAGAATTATGAATCATATATTGACATACATATTTCACTTATGAGAAAACTATGAGAAAACGTATATTTTATTTTAGTATGAATATCTGTATTTTTAACGCTTATAATGGACTCGTTACTTATTCTTTACATCGATCTTTACTGTTTCTTTATAACGACCGTTACGTGCAATATAACGTTTTATTGTGATAACTATTATTACGTTTTATATTATTTTCGCCCGTAAAGTTATAAAGCTTTGTTAATTACTGTTGTGATATATTTTATTATAATTATATAAACGATCTTCATACAGTTCAGGCTTGTTCAAGTGTTGTTGATGTTATTATTATTATTATTATTATTATTATTATTATTATTATTATTATAACTTTGTAATCACTGTGGATTGATGTATAACTAGAAAATTGATTGACATGCAGAATTTATTCCAGTAAGTTAATCAAAAACATTTTGTTCTATGTTAAAGCTTAAAATTAAAGATGTGAAAGCCGTAAGTTGAATATATTTATACACCGCTAGTATCTGAAGACTGAACAAAGTTATCCAAAGTATTTATTTTCACATTCTATTCTATTTGTAAACATTTCTATCACGAGATCTCGTTCAGAATAAGACTTTGTAGAGAGCCATAATGTGACAAGTTTAATATGACATACTGTTTCAAACTGGTTGCTAAATCCTACATGACTTTGATGTCAGACTCTATGACATCCTATTGCTCTTAGAAGTGAGGAATTGCTCCAAAGGTATACGGTATGGAAGGCTGACCCGAATTTTTTGTAATACTGATTCAGACACTATTTAGTTTCATGTTGTATTATTTTTGAAACTAAACTGACACATCTTTTAAAGGAAGACATTTGTAATTGATGTCGAAGCAGGGAAAGAATAACATATTTATCATTTACACTAAGTTCGTTTAAATTTTATAACAAGTTTTACAAAAACGCATAGTAACATGTTTAAAGCTAGCATTATTTTATTTTGTATGAATTATGCTGCAATTATAAGCGTATTTATCACGTTCAGACTGTGATCGCATTTATTCGAAATTATTATATTTTTTGTTACTTGTTGTTTTTAATAGTTTAAATATTTTTGCAATAAACTTTACTACAACATTCTATAGTTTTTCTCTCTATCAGAAAGTTGTACTTTTGTTGCTACCAATGTTTTCTTCATGAACTGACAATATAATTCTACTTACAAAATATAAATGCGAAATATATAAGCATTAGCCTTTAATCAAATTATTCAATTATCACCTATTCGAAACATATTTGATTTAGAAATTTAAGAGTGACTTTTGGAACTCGACAAAAAAACCTTCCGGATATTTGAGTTTAATAATATATGCAATGGTATACATTCGTTCTCGACTTAATTTAAAGGAGAAAATGATACCATTTTCACAGGCTATATTAATGACCTATTAATTTCCTTTCCTTCCACAAATTGATAACATACAATATACTTGAAAATTCGTCTGCAGATAAAACTGGGACATTTTGTTTTCAAACGATTAATTAACCTTGCACGATATATTACAATAATCAAACAAGCACGCAATCAAACAACAACTGATAACACCAAAGTGTCGCGTAAAATACACTTTGGAGAACATATTGATCAGGTTCAACATGACATAACCATTTTTTGCTAAATGGGTTAAAGTAAAGTTTTAAAATAAAAAGATATTTAATGTAGGAAAGGTGAGATTTTATTTGTGTAACATGTATATCACTGCGCTTAAAACACTTATACAAGTAGCTCCAAAGTCCCTTTAGCATTTTGTTTAATCAAAATCTCCACCCTTTGTGTGCATCCTAACACTAAAAGTCTAGTGTGCATCCTAACACTAAAAGTCTAGTGTGCATCCTAACACTAAAAGTGTAGTGTGCATCCTAACACTAAACGTCGGCATCTAGAGATGACCCTCTGTATCTTGCTGTTTGTAATTTTCGTTTTTACTTTAAGATTCTCGCAAATCTTCAGTAAATGCCCAAATAATCCGGAAAAATCCATCTTTTCAGCTAAACTGTTGTCAATGGACAGAATTTAAGGTAATATACTTTTTTGTACAGTTCTTATGTCATCCTATTTTGGGATATTCTTGAAAGACTATAGTAAGGATATATTAGGACCAATTTATTTTGTTACTTTCATATTATATCTTACGCCAGTACAAAGTGCAACGAGACGTCTTGGTGCATAGTGAGCAATGTAGTAAAATGTTCGCTATTCTGTTTCACAGGGGATTACTGTTCGCATAGCATAGATTCATCTTCTGACTTGGGACTTCATACTTGTCGCAAAGAAAGAAAGAAAGAAAGTCAGAGAGAAAAAAGACAGAAATAGTATTATGGTTTGCAAAAACATTTCGTAAAAAGTGCAAAACAAATATTATTCTATATTTCCATGAATTGCCCATGCTGCAATTACAGGTCAATATTCTTCAAGTACAAATTGTGTTAGCGTTTGTTTTAAAACATTATTATATATTTTGATGCAAATATTTCCGATGTTTTAGAAATATTTGTTCCAATTAACCTTGTCGCAACTCACGATATTTCTTCTCTGTCAATAAAACCGTAATGCTTGGAACAATCTGGTTTTCTCCATTACTTGATGATGTTATTAAAGTTGTAAAATTATATGAGATAAATATAAATAGCAGCTTTGACTGTCAGTTTCAATTATAACTCTTTCAAAATTAATTGTTTCCAGAAAATAGCTGGCGTTGAGGTTCTACATCATCTTTACAGAAAGACTTGGACGTTAATAAAGTAAATGATAATAAAGTTAAAGTTAAGATTAACAAAGTGCGTTTTTGCCGTAATTGAATAAAGAAACCGATAATGTTTTCGAAAATATTTCAAGGACGAGTTAAAGTTCCTTCTTAAATTGAAAAGGAAAAACACAGTATACATGAAATTTCTTGATCACAGTCGCTTTAATATTTTCAAACAAAGCTCTGCCCTTACCGTGTCACGCAGCAATAAAAGTCAGGATAAATACCGGAACTCTCTTGACATTACTTGTTCTTATTCGCTTTTATTGCACGTAGTTCCAGATTCCCGACAGTATTATGTAACTACTCTCCAAATAATCAGAAAACCCCATCTAACAAAATCTTCAGAAACAGCTTTCCAACTGGTCAGGAAATCCCACTCCATTTACTGTTAGAGGCGGCCAGTAACCAATGTGATAAACTTTTCTTCTATAGTTTCATATTGTCCTGTCCAAGATTGGTCTCTACACACCTGTGATAAAAGTTTTTCATAGCCATTTGATGCGCTAATCAGTTTATGGTCATACAATTCCGTACACTACAAAAGGTATAATGAAGGTTTATGTGCATCGTGCAGAGAAATCCACAAATTTAATCCTCCTTTAGAATGTATGTTGATATTTTAACATAACCTATCTTTTCCTCTCGGTTGTGTGATGTAGACATCATGTAATTTAAATCAACATTTCATGCCAGTGTACGTCTTTAAAAAGTCATTGCTTCTCGTGGGTCGGTGGTTCTTTCCGGGTTTTCCCGGGTTCATCCTTCACCATTAATACTGGCCGCCATGTACAGCCTATCGTTTGCTGAAAAATGGCGTTAAACCCTACAACAACAACAACAACAACAACAACAACAACATGCAGTACAATGAATGTTTCTTATCTTGCATTCCATTTCGGTATCTTTTACTGCATTGTTTGTGTTGACTTGATTTAATACAGCTGGTACTGTTGATACAGCGGTAAGCTGTACAGCTTCTAAACTTTACAGTCGATAGATATTTGTAGATTCCACACAATTTCGCCTTTTGTGTTTCCAGTTACCTTCCCTAAAATATGAGACTGTGTCAACGCGTGCATTGGATAAATCGAAGAGTACATATAACTAGAGAAAAGTCACAGTTTGAATGAGTCATACTCACAACGAGAATTTTGGGGTGTGTCATGCATCTAAATTTAGAAGTAATAACGCATTGTTGATATTTATAGCTACTCGAGAGTTCTTATGCATATTTTGAGCAGTGACGAACAAGGACAGTATACATGATACATATGGGTACGTACGTACACACATATTGGTTAACAATACCCCTTTGCTGCTTTGAAAGCAAGGGGATAATACATGAAAGACAAAGAACAGCTTCAAAACTTGGGTTCCGTGATGTTCTTCATTCAAATGAGGACAACTGTTAGGTTCAGTCTTTACTATGTAGTCGTACATACCAGGTTATAGTAAAATTGTTCGTTTGACCTGTTGTGAGATCATGAGGTGTAACGAGATGTCAATGCACGTTTTGAAGGGTATTTAAGACCTAAAGCATTATCACTGCTTGAAATTAGCGTTTACAGTTTTTCGACATTAAAGTTTTAATATATTCTGCACTCGAAGTCAAACACGTGTTGGATATCAGGATTGTGTGCATTTCAGTGGACGTAAAGGAACGGTCTCAAGAGGCCATAAACGTCCACAGACCCAAAAGGTGGTCGTCTCAAATGATTTCAAATATTTACAAAACATGATATGAAAATTAAAAATATCATCGATTTCTCAAGTAATTATAATATTGCTTATATCAATCTCCTCACTCATTAAATATAATAAATAAAAATTATTTAATAAATAAAGCAATTATTAGTCTGCGGATATTAAGAAAGTTCCGGCAATAAAAGCTTTCTTTGACGCTTGGTCAGTATTGTTGCACTGAGGGCAAGATGTTGAGTCAGTCAGTAAATAAACTTGTTAGCAAAGATTACGTACTTTGCGAACGTTAAGGTATCTTTTACTGTTCTTTAAAATTTTTGCGGGCATTCGGTTTAGTGTAGACAATAGATAAGCATTAAAAAAATTAAATGCACTTTGCAATATTATAACACTTTCTTTTTTTTATTTCTTCCATCCTACCTGCCTTTCTTGTTTCCTTTCTCTTTCTTTCTTGCGGAACCAGCGGTAACACGATAGGTTTTTCACCCAATCACTTTAAAGATTGAAATAATCCAGGAAGAAATTATTTAAAGGAAACTCTAAAAAAGATAACAAAATGGAAAAAAAGGAGGAATGAATTAATAAATACATGACTGAATGAAATATTTCCTTTTTCTAACCAATCTTTAATACGTTTTCACGTCTTAAGAATAATGGAAGGTCTTTCATTTTGTCGCGCATTTGCTCACATAAAGCAACTACCAAAAGAATCTTTAACGTCTGCGAATTACTATAATGTCCACAAACAGTTTCATTTATCTATTTACTTTAACGGTCAAGCAGTTAATAAAATCTAAACTCTGCCGATTCAAGATAAAGACTTCTAAATTATGGAAAGGTTTTTTCCTCTTGTAGCTGTTAATGTTTTGTTTATATGACTTAATTTTGCACCTACTGACATTTAGTAATTTGTGGACATAAATAAACTCTTTGACTTTTAGTAATGTCCATGGACATGGATTATGCGGAGAGCAAGGCCTCTTATATGCGGACAAATCGCTGCAATTTGATTGGATCACTCCGCAAATAAGTGTACTAAGAAACCGTAGACTGGTACACGGATAATGACACTATGCATGAAACATCAACAGAAGTACTTACACGCTCAATTTAAATTATCCTTTATTTACATTGCTATGTATATTTGATCTGTATTGTTTATTGGCTTTTCTCCATGAGTATCTGTTATGTATATCTGTACTCTATAATTGACCGTTTGTCCGGTCTACCTGACTAGTAACATTTATTTTGTAAACAACATAGCTAATATCTCTCTATGATTATAGAATAATTATTCTGATCATTATTAATATAGGTAAACATGTTTATTTCTATCTGAAATGTAGGACATTATTTTTTCACTTGGAAATTTATAATCTTGTTGACAACTTTTAAAATGTTATAGGAAGGAAATTGATGTACATCCTGACTGTCTTATTGCGTTTTAGGTTTTAAGTTAATTTTGTTTACTTCAA
Source organism: Megalonaias nervosa (assembly GCA_016617855.1). NCBI lineage: Eukaryota > Metazoa > Mollusca > Bivalvia > Unionida > Unionidae > Megalonaias > Megalonaias nervosa. The sequence continues at coordinate 3,720 of JAECUM010017073.1, read as the reverse complement.
AAGTACTCATTCCTATCTTAACATCCGAAATGAAATCAATCTTATTTTTGTGTTCAGTTTTCAATTTGGGTCGATTTATTTATTTAAATGATTCATTGGAATTAGAAAGTGGTCATTAATATTGCTTGGACTACATCATTACTTTAGGATTATAGTGAATTCAGTCAAGGACATTTTGGATTATATTACTGTGATATATCAAAAGACTGTCACATCGCCACGTTCGACAATTGTGATATTAGTACACTTGAGCTACAAGCATATCAGCACATTCAATACTGGAATTTATTTAGAACACCTCTGGGATTCAGTTGGACTTGAGATATAACTTTTAGGACTATTTGGGATTGAATTCACAATGCTGAAATGTCTTTTTTAATCTTTACTTTGTATTTTAGAGACATAAATTATTTGTTGCATTTTACAAAACTTGTTGGTTTTCGCTCTTTTCTATTACTTAGTTTTGAACACTGCAGGTACGCAAACTAAACTACAAGGGTAAATGAAAATTTCATTAGTGAAGGGTGTTTTGTCAGAGAACTTCTGTACGGTAGGAAAACATTAAATAACTGCAACGATCTGTTTAGAAGGCTGACATAACCATGACATGACATTCAGGAATGTATCCTATTACCGCAAATGTCTCCACCCCCGTAAGAAAGAAAAAAGATTTAAAAGAATTCTAAATTGTGATGCGTATGAACAAAACACCCTTACATTTTATGCCTTGTATGTATGTATGTATCCATGCATGCATGTATGTATGTATGTATATATGTATGTATGTATGTATGTATGTATGTATGTATGTATGTATGTGTGTGTGTTTGTATGTATGAATGTATGTATATATGTATGTATGTATGTATGTATGTATGTGTATGTTAGGTCTGGCTATCCCCTCTATCTATCGCAAAAGTACCAAAGGCAGACAAGCTTATCATCTAATGTAACCTCAGTGCTAGAGTTTGCACAAATCAATAGACATGGCCACGTGTCATTGGCAAATATGGCTCTGGCAAATGCATCAACAACGGAATCCTCCTACTGAGGAAATGCACTGAACACGACCTCCCAATCACCAACAAAGCTTTCCGCCTGCCAAACCGCAAGAAGATGTTTTGGATGCACCCACGCTCCAAGCACTGGCATCTCATTGACTATGTCATTATCAGGAGAAGAGACAGGTTGGATGACCAAGTCACAAATACCGTGCGAAGTGTTGACTGCTGGATTGACCAAAGCTTTATAGTTTCCAAGCTCAATATCCAGATTGAGCCGAGAAGACGACCAGAATGCAAAAGTGCCCCAAAAGCTCAATGTCTCCATACTGAAACAGGAGAATATGAAACAGCCATTTGCCGAGGAAAATTAGACATACTTCAGAGACTCTGTGTACTCAGTTGCATCCAAAACATTCGGTCCCACCGCATGTAAACGTGAAGATTGCTTTGATGAGAATGATGCTGCCTTACAGAGACTACTGAATGAGAAATATCAGCGACAAAGGGCGCGTTAGAAAGACAGCAGTTCATCATCTAAGAAGGCAGCCTTCACCAATTTTTAGAGGAGTGTCTAATGCAAACTCAGCCAGTTGCAAGCTCGTAGCTTGGCAACAAATCGGTTCTACAACTGCATGACTGACATGAAGATCTTCCATGACGCTTTGAAGTTTACAAAGCAGGAGGCTGGCACATATCACAGAAACTGACTGAACTCTTCCATTCAATGCTGACTCAAGGAACTATACCTCAGGAGTACAATGATGCATACATTGTCCACTTATATAAGCAGAATGGCAACATAAAAACCTGCGACAACCATTTAGGCATCTCCTTGCTGTCAATAGCCAGCAAAATCCTGCTGACTCGCCTTGTGCATGACACTGGTCATGTACTCCTTGCTGAGAGTCAATGTGGCTTCAGTAAAGGAAAAAGAACCATAGACATGGTGTTTGCAGACTGCCAACTCCAGAAAATTCCAGGAACAGAACCCCATCATGTACACGACATTCATCTTTCAATCTGAGGAGACTACAGGCAAAGACTACGTGAGAGGAAGTGACTGTTCGTCATCTTCTGTTTTCTGATGACAGTTTTCTGAATGCTAAATCTGATTCTGACATGCAACACAATATGGGCCATTTCTTTTCAGCTTGCGACAATTTTGGTCTCACAGTCAGTACCAAAAACATAAAGGTGCTGCACCAACCTGCGCCAGGAAAACCCTGCCTAGAGCCTACCATCACAGTAAAAGACTAGACCTTCTTTGCAGTGGATACGTTCACCTATCTCGGCAGTACACTGTCAGGTGCAGTCTATATTGATGATGAAACAATTACCCGAATTTCTAAAGCAATGGTAGCCTTTGGCAGACTACACGTAAATGTGACCTGGCAGGCTCCCAAGGATAGGAAAAGACTCAAGTCTAATGTTGGTGTCTTAAATGACTTGAACGTTGACCAAAAGAAAGCATATCCATGGTTAAAGGATGGGAAATTTAATAGTTTTCAAGTTATGATACGGGGTGGGTGGCTGGTGCGCTTCCTCGTAGAGGCTTATGGCAGCTGGGAATCTGTTCTCCTCTTTAATGCTAGATAAAGTTATATAAACTTTAAGGGTGTGGCTATAAACAATTTATAAGTTATAAACCAAGTGTACACAGATCAACATAAAACAGCTTAATAACAAGTTAGAAAAGTTCCGGACTATTGGTGTCGAGGGAAGAAACTGCTTCAAACTTGTATACTATAATACAGGTGGAAACTAGATGTGTACTTCACTCAAAGGCACGGTTTATAAAATAGTTTACAGCCTTGCGTCCATTCACCATGTTGTTTTCAGAAAATGATAACTTTTTGTACGGGCATTCCTACGTTACCACCTAAGACAGATGAAGAGATATTTACTTTGGTCTAGAGATTTACTTCAGCCATCTGACCTCTTTTGGGAGACTATTAATTTTCCTACAAGTTATGGATAAGGAAGAGTCTGAAGCATGTCCAAAACGATCGGAAGGTTAAATCCATAATTAAGTTGTCTACCATTTCTTTTATAAACTTTTCACAATACGATAGTTTTATCTCATTTTCTCACTACGCACATATAAAATAATTTCCACTGGAAGTAATTTTTTAAAATAAACTACAATCTCAATGAAGCTATTTCAGCTAAAAAGAGAGGCTGAAATAAGGATATATCAAGCTAATAGTAAATTATAGTACATGATAAACAGTCGTACTTTGGTAAGGATGAGAGATGAAAGGGTCCTAGAAATTGAACTTCCGAACATCATTGCACGTATGCATATAAAACGTGTGTGTGTGTGTGTGTGTGTGTGTGTGTGTGTGTGTGATTTGGCTTTTTAACTTAGTTTTAACGATTTTTCAGTCATATCGCTACGATATCTGCAGTGTGGCAGTTTACAGTGATGTCTAGCACTGGGGCATCATGCCGCAGACATGTAGCATGATGTCCACACCCAGTCACATTATCCTTACATCAAGCCGACCAGTCCTAACACTAACCTCTCTTAATGCTGATCGTCTAGCGAGGCAGCTGTTAGTAGTATTTTTATGTCTTTGGTACGACTCGGTCGGGGTTCATATAAAACGTTTACCAAGGAATCAGGCAATGTTTTTAAGGAGGATTAATTAAACATATTAGGAATCGGAATATATTTATATGTATATAATTGAGAGAGAGAGAGAGAGAGAGAGAG
>JAECUM010017072.1:0-11637 GCA_016617855.1 Megalonaias nervosa | reverse complement strand
GTTTTGTGTTTTATGTGTTTGTCTTGTCTATGTTTTGTATTTGCCTTTGAAAAAGACTCATTAAGAGTCGAAAGCGCTCAGGCTTGATAGATAATAGTTTTGCACTGTTCGTTGTCAGTTTATTGCATATATCAGAGACAGAGAGACAAAGACAGAGAAAAAACGAGAGTCAGAGACCGAGTCAATGCGGTAACACCTGAAACGGATTTGTGACGTAGGTCCATAGTGGAGTCATGATCCCTTTAAAGGCGTTATCAAAAAGTGTATGTAGTGCAAAACAGTACGGGAAAGTGCCAGCGTACACAGATTTCTTCTCGTAACGCTCAGCTGCCGAATTGTTCATATAGCAAAACAATAAAACGTTATAATATCCAGCTTGACTAAAGTTGTGAAGATTTCCCGTTGGTGGTACTGCATTATTGATGTTCCAACAAATTCCTCGACCATCACTGAAGGCAGCGCAACAGTCTATGCTAGAAGTTACGTAGGGCTTGAATGAGGGAAGAATCGACAGGCCATTATTCAGACCGGTACCAAAGATTGTGATGGAATTATGGAAAATCAGTCCAAGTATTGGAAAAATAGAATGTCAGATCATAAAAAGGTCACAATAATGGTTATTTAAACGTATGGGCCGTATTTCTGAAGATATTTAAGCGTCAAACTTTTGATCATTTTGTTCAATGTTCTCTCTGCAAAACTGATTTTGTTTCTTTCTTTCTTTCTAATTGTAAACTTACAAATAATCGTATTAATGTATGTACAACTTAATATAAAGAAGATACTTTAACAAATGCACGTAGATACTCCACAGAAATAATCCTGCCAAAGTTGCTAAATAATTCTTATTTTGAAATATGCGAGCTTGTCTGAGCTCATCATTGTATCGAAAAGCTGGACTGGTTCACTAAGTAGGAATCAAGATCTAATACCGTCTGTACTCACTTATAAGTCCAGACCAGCTGCAAACAACAAAGATCCAGATCTGCAGTAGCATAATGTGCCTGCAGATCAGGGTCAATATTGTTTGTTCTTCTGATTACACCTAACAAACTGCAAAGACCCAGGTCTGCCTGCGCATTATACGACGGTAGATCTGGGTCTGAGCAGTTTGCAGTTGGACTTCAGTTATAAACGGGTACATGCGGTAGATACAAATTTCAATACATGACATAGTACATACAGTAAGCAACATAAAACAGTCTAAAAGGCAGTTGTAATATTTAAAATAATGCATAAACTGTAATACTGGTACAAGAAAGCAAACCAAAGAAAATTGGTACACATGACGAAAATAAAACAATGCATGTTGATTAAATCTAGGATTACCCATAAAACCCTATTGGGCAGTGGCGTAGCGAGGGTACTTAGCACCCGGGGAGAAAACATAAACTTGGCGCCCCCTTCGAGTGCATCTGAGATAACGAATAGTTGTATTTTCCTCATTTTGGCGCCCCTGGCACATGGCGCCCGGGGACAACTGTCCGCCCCCCGCCCTCCCCAAGCTACGCCACTGCTATTGGGGATAATATCCAGTGGGTCCTAAATAATCTGATTTGAAGAAACAAAAAAAAAAAACACAAAAAAACCCCACAAAAACAAACAAACAAACAAAAAAGCCAAACAAACAACAACAAGGTTAAAACAACAGCGTACTTTACAGCTCGCACACCATACAATCAAGGTACATAATTGAATATCAAGCATAAAACGACACACATTACAACCAGATGGAAATAACCATAAGGTAGAAGATATTGGTAGGAAACGTGGATCGCAGTGTTCCAATGAGTAAGAATAGTCACATAGATGCCGTGTTATTCATTACATACGGGAATGATGGGGTGGGGTGGTAATGTAAATGCTTAATTTTAAGAAGGCGTTGACTTAAAATCAATAGCAAAGACATTTCTTTCTGCAGCAACTTTAGCATTTTTAGTTCATTGAGACCTTACTAAAATTTAAAATATTTTTCTCTTTGTAATACTTATAATATTCAATGGCAAATCATTCCAATCTTCTATTACATTATAACTAAATGGTTGAAGAGGATGTGTTCTTTACTTTTAATACCACAAAGTTATAATTACTGCCTCTAGCATGAAAATGATGATGGGGTGTGTGTGTGTGTGTGTGTGTGTGTGTGTGTGTGTGTGTGCGCGCGCGCGCGTTTGTGTTTGATTTGGATTTTTAACGTAGCTGTATCAATTTTTAGTCATATCGCTACGATGTCTGCAGTGTGACAGTTTATAGTGAAGTCTTGCACTGGGCATCATGCCGCAGATATGTAGCATGATGTCCCACCGAGTCACATTATCCTGACACCAGGCCAGCCAGTCATGACACTAACCTCTTAATGCTGAATGCCTAGCGAGGCAGCTATTAGTACCATTTTTGTAAGTCTTTGGTATGACTCGGCCGAGGTTTGAATCCACGACTTCCCGCATCCGACGCGGAGGCTCTTAGCACTAGGCCACCGGAGAGGTTAAAAAAAAAGATGATGGTCTGATACACTAAAGAAATAATCATATAAACATGATGGACCAATATTGTTGTATACATGGTTTAGTATGAGTTTTTTAACCCTGTTTTCCACATTTACTATCCCATGAACTGAAATAGCATATTGGCAAAGATCTTAGTTCAAAATGGTTTTTAAATCTAATCGTAATTCAAATCATAGTTATGTATTGTATTATTGTTGCAAATTTGTAATTGGATATTATACAAAATTTAATGACATGACCTGAAAAACAAACTAAAGGTTGCGTAATCTAGCAAAATATAATTGGGGGGGAAGGGCGAAATTAACCAGCATAACGACTATGAGTCGCCCGCTCGTAGTAACGCCTAGAACCATTGACCAATCCAGTAAAGGAACCATCGAGGATTTCTATATGGCAACAGTGTTCAAAAGACTTGTAGCAATAACCATCGAAATTTGGCAAATAAAAATAAATGATAGAATATTTAATCATATTCTTGTCGATCCTTTCCACCATCAAATGTTTTAACTTCCACTGAAACAGGTGTGGGTGGGTGTGAATAAAGAATACAAATCGTGTGGCGAATGACATTTCTTTCAAGTGCATTAGATCCAGCAATGGATCACGTTTGTCTGGGATTGACTAAGATAAATGCAACATACTGACAATGAAAGGTACAAAACTGGGAATGCGGGTTGCTTTCGACTCACTGAATTTTTGTGCTAAAGGCAAACACAAAAACCATGGACAAGTCAAACAACAAATACAAAATATCGTTGAAATTACAAAAGTTTACATGATTATATCGAATGGAATTAAAACTTGAAATTGGTTGATGTTTTGCCTAGATGGCTTCAACTTGACTGATGATGTAGAAAACTAGTTGGCAATAAAACCCAAGCTAGTAATTGTAGGTGAGTGAGTAATGAGCAAAATTAATGAATCATTAAACAGATAAAATTGGAGACTGTAAACAGATGATAATGTTATTTGAGTATGGTTGTCCTTTATGGGATCTTTTCGGTTGAAGTCGTTGTGTTTTAGTGACCTAAAGCGGTGTACCTAGAAAGAATGTTAGTTTCGGAACTCCATTTGGGGTTGTGACCAATTTCACTTAGTGTTACATCATCGACCATGTGACCAGGGAAAGAGAAGTATTCTGCAACTGGACTTCTGTTCAGCTTCTTTGTCATCTAATCAGATCTGTGAAGATTGGTCCATTTGTGTAGCTCTTCGGTTCTCCCACTAACCGAAGACTGCAGATTTTACATGTGATGAGATAAATTACATTTTCTGGTGTACACGTTTTGTTTGTACTAACTAGAGAATGTGCCGGTCTCTGTCATAAGTTAATAGGCTTTCCACGATGGGCCATTGTTGCTGTAAGATGTCACCTACTTTTTGGACCATCTGGATGGAAGCTCAGGATAAATGTTATCCGATCAACCTTTTTCATTTATCTTTATGCTAGTACTTAATTGCAGTTTGTTTGTTGAATCTTTTGTGTTGCCTCCACTGTCAGGAGTTTGTCGTAATCTCGGTTCGTCAAATGTTCAGAAAAGTCTTACGTCAACGTGTGTACACATGGGTGAGGTCGGATAGGTATGTTGGACTGGAGCCTGTCAGTGAAACGTAGCACAGAGAACAAATTTTGTGTTTAATTCTGGATCGTATGGATAGCCAGTGTAGGGTACAGAGCAGGGGAGAGGCGTGCTCTGATCGTGGTACTCTAAGGATGATTCGAGCAGCTGTATTTTGAACTTTTTGAAGTTTCTGAAGTAGATATTGAGACGAACCAGACAGAATTGAGTTACAATAGTCCAGTCTTGAAAGTACTAAGGAACACACAAGTGTTTTAGTGGCATCAACTGAAAGATACTTGCGAATGGAGCTGATTCGTCTCAGCTCAAGATATGCAGCCTTGCATCTGTTCATGACATGTTGATGCAATGAGAGAGTACTGTCAAGAGTGACACCGAGGTTTCGTACTGACTGTGTGAATTTAATGTTGGTGTTGCTGATATTTATTGTCTGAGGTAAAGGATGTGAATGAGAAAATCTTTGTGTGAGAATGAGAAAGTCTATATGCGGGCGCCCATACCACGAGATGGAGAGAGAGTTGGATAGATAAAAAAAAATCGTTCTTGCGAATACGATTTAGGCGGAAAATTGCCCTTAGTGGTCAGATTATCATGACATTGTCTTTAGAGTTTCATGCTATATTATTCATGAATTAACAGAGACACATTCATCAAGGGCATGAGTCAGTCATCTGTCTGCTAAACGATAACTTTATCATGTTCTCATTCTGCTTTTCAACACTCGCACGAAATGAATTTTCTTCATCCTAAATATTTCTTAGATAAAACCCAAAGTTTGAAAAGTCTGCAGTAACATAAGAATCACATATGAAAACATTAGCATGAAGCTGTGCCACTTTCTATTCGCACCTGTACATCGAGGTGGAATAGGAGGGTAAGGCGGATTGGACTCATTTAGTATGAGGAAATATAAGGTAGGTTATACATTGTAAGCAGGATCACAGAGAAGGGTTTTTTGATGACATAAAGGGATAAAATACTTTCTATGTATTATGATTACCAAATACACCACCCCACTTCACATAAATACTGATTGCAAAACAAAACCTCGCTTCACAGGAAATACTAATTGCAATACACAATTGCACTTCAAAGGAAATACTGATAACATTACACCACCCGACTTCACATGAAATACTGATTGCAATACACCACCCCACCCCACTTTGCAGAAAATACTGATTGTAATATACCAGACCACTTATCTGGAAATACTTATTATAATAACCACTCCAGTTCACACGAAATACTGATTGCAGTACACCACCCCATTTCACATGAATTAATGACTGCATTACACCACTCCACTTCACTGAAAATACATTACACAGGACGTTAATAGATTATCAGACGGTTTTTGATATAGTTCTGGTCTAGGTTTTTGGATCAGCTTTCTATGCTGATCGATGTTTAGTGGTACAATATTCCTATATTTACACTGTCAATATAAAGTACTTAAGACAAGATATGCAATCTGAATAGTATTTGCTAAACGCTAGCCCTAAATCAGACATTTAATGAAATCATTTCATTCGGGAAGCTTGAAAATCATGCATGATTTGTTTCCGTTTTTGTTGCGAGTGCTTACACTGTTACCAAATTGTGGGGATTTATCAAGTAGATCTTGTGTGTGGTATGTCTATGAAGTTAAGCATGTGTACGTTTGGGATGTTGAAAGGGTTTCCAATAACATAAGAACCACGATAGTGTCTTTGATTACCGCGTGAAAATATTCTTCATCGCGAAGAATAAATGAATGATATAAAAGTAGATAATAAGTCTGGTCTCAGACAATAAATCATTTCGACCAAAAGCTAAAGAAATGGTTCGTGTACTGTGCTCAAACTTCAAAAGTAACAAATTCAACTATATACCACACTTTGTATAGTAAAATTATATGTCCATTAAGGTTAATTAATCATTGGGGTTTTTTTTCAATCTGGACTAGACAAAAACTTTAAATCGGTGAATGTGTTCATTTCTCACAAATAGTTTACCAATATTTACAGTAAAATTTGCTTATCAAAGACACAAATTCAACCGAAAAAGCGTCCTTTTTCAGTCATTTGCAGGCTTTGTTAGAATCCATCGCATTTATCACACGAAGACAAATGCAGTTTTAGTTGACAAACAGCTGAGAAGGGTAGCGAAAGATAATAGAAAATATATAGTATTTACCGCCATAAAGCATAATTATATTAAATGCGCATTTCTTCCACCCACCCACCCCCCAAAAAAGAAAAGGTAATGATAAAATTGTGTTTCCTCAGGAGATATTGCATTTAAATGCCAACAGAGGCTTAGCATAAATCGAAAATAAGCTTTTCAAAATTCTTATAAATATTTGAGCATCAAAGCACATCATATAACAGACCGTAAAAAAATGACTTTGAAATACATTCGGAATCCTCGGCCACTACGACCTTGCCTGAAATGACTACAGTGAAGAGTGAAACAAGTCAGTGTAGACATAAAATCTGATTTAATTTTCAAAAATTAATTCCATATACAATTTCAACTACTTGTATATTATCTTTTAACCTGAACATTGGTCAGCTGCTTTATCAGTTCATTAAAAACTGCCATATACCCCAACCCCATTTTGAGGGAAGGAATGATGTTCACTCACCAAGTGTTTAAGGAAGTAACATACTTTCCGGAAGAATACCTTTCTTAATTACGATTGAACTTTTATGCTTTTTTATTTGTGTGTGTGTGTGTGTGTGTGTGTGTGTGTGTGTGTGTGTGTGTGAAAGTTTGCTTACTGGTACAACATTTCCATATGTTTCATATTTAATTAGCAGGCACATCACGTCAGGGCCGGATCGGGGGAGGAGTCCAGGGAATATTGCCCCCCCCCAAAAAAAAAACGTACACACACAAACGTACAGTCACTGGTCACTTGAAATGTGACCATCGTTGTATTCTTGCATACATTTATTGGGTATTATGCACTCTGTGAGTAAATAGACGCATAGACGTTGCTTTGGTGCCCTTTCTAGGAAAGTTAGGGCCCTTTTGAAATTTTGGAACCCCGACCCTTTACACTTGACCTGAGCCGGCCCAGTACATAGTAAGAATTTTTTTGGACCTCATGGATATTTTAGGTACGTGAAAGAGACTCATATTCCTGTGATGTGAATTATTGTTCCTCTAAATATGTAAGTATTAATATGTGGAAATCGGGGTCACAACCTGGGGGCGATTCGGGCTCAAACAGGAATACATTTTGGGACTTCATTGTTAGAAGTTGTTGAACTTAAATGGGGCTACATTATTACATTGACACACATACTATCCAACACGCTGTGTACAGTGACCAGCACCTAACCATACCCAACACTTACTACCCATCACATCATGTTTTGTGATCAATACCATGCATTAAATCATCAATACGCCGTATGTAGTGACCAATACTTAGGCATCTAGTATTCAACACCGCACTATACCATCCAATTCCCACATGTATCAACCAACACACCGTGTAATGACCAGTACACATATACTATCCAGCACTCCCCACTATACCATCAATACGCCATGTGCTGTGATCACTACTCAACACTTAATATCCAACGCGACGGGTGTCGTGACTAATTCACAATACTATACCATCCAAACGCCATGTGTGGTGACCAACACTCAGTCATCTACCATCCAGCACCCAAACATTATACTATACTATGAACATGCAGTGCGTAATGACCAATACATCACACTTGCTATACAACACGACGTGTATAGTGACCAATCCCCACATTATGTTATCGACATACCGTGAGTAGTGATAAAACCCAGGTGATCTACTATCCAACACCCCATACAGTATCAACACCCCGTGTATAGTGACCAATACCACAGGGTTAGTATCCAGCATGACTTGTGTATTGACCATTACCCCATTTTATGCCATCAACATATCGTGTGTAGTGACCAACATTCAGCCATCTACTATCCAACACTCCGTATCATCAACACGCCGTGTATAGTCATCTACTGCCTAATGGCTTTATTTATATATCTGATATTCATATATAAAGCATTACCCATATCACATATCATGGTTAAGGTGTATGAATGTTCGCATATATTGTTGTACTGATGCTATAAATAGGTTTAATCAAGGGAACAAACTCATAAAAACAATTAAATGGAGGAGTCTAAAAGTTGCATTAAAATCCCGAAATTGTTATGAACCTGAGGGAAGACTAAAAGTAAAATCAGACACATTATATTAAAATAACGGTGACTAAAACTATTACTTAAATACCAGAACTGTCACAGACATTATTAGAGACTGAAACAAAATCGGGAAAAAAATGTACTAAAAATGTTGGACTACACTAAAAGTAGTACTAAAATTCCGAAACTCATAAAGGCTTTACATTGTCTGGAAAAGAAAATTAATGCGTGGTCAAGACCAAAAGTAACAATAAAGTTTCTAAACTAATATAAGGAATTTTGCGGAGATTCTAAAAATCTATTCAAGCTATAAAAGTTAAATATTGAAAAATTTACTACTCTATTAAGTACTCAAACTAATCATATTATACCAAATTTAGCGAAGACCTAAAATATTGAGACAAATTTATAAAATACATTTTAACGGTAAAAATAAAATTAAAAATTGTAATTACCAAAAATAATAACTTTTAAAAGATATGTACAATTCAATATTTCACGCCGTTTTGAGTGACCAACACCCACCATGTACTAACCAACCATGTGAAAGAAAATATCCTCCATAGAAAAAGTCAAAGACTGAAAAGAGAATGCGAAAGAACTTGTCCAAGCGATTATATGATCTTAAAAACAAAGCATCACCATATTTTTTCAAAATCAACTTTTCTTAATCAGCCCCTTTCAATGAAATATCAACAACAGCAATGAAAAGGGAGGATTAGGACTAGTCCCTTCCTTGTCTGAGCACAGTAGGTTCTGAACCTAGTATATCAAATTATTTAATTGACAAGTCACATCATTTCTTGTCATAAAGTCAATCCTATCACCTTCCAGAGGAGATGATCCATACGAATCACAATATTCTACACTGTCGACATTGGGAAAGTAGACAGCTACCCAGTGAGTTCCTTGACGATGACTCTCGTCCGTGTTTATGACATAGGATCGAACGTCTTTAAGTTTTCGATGAGGATACTCAATTTTAGTACACACCACTGGATTCCAGTAAGTTGTGTACGAAATGTGATTCACAAATTAATGAAGTTCCCAGGTATTCATTCTTTTGACAGATAATGATAAATCATTGGTTCACGCTTTATTTTTGCTTGAAAATATTTGTCAAGTAAGACTATGAACGGCAAGTCTCAGTACTTTGCTGAAAGAGAGCTTTTATGCGTTTCATTTCCAAAGAAGCCAATGGAGATAAGGAATGGTCTCTCAAGTCTTTATGTCACTCATTCAAAATCTTCTCTTCTGAGATGAGAGTCCATGCATCTTCCAGATACTATCCCCAACGTTTCCTCTTGACTGATCGACAAACATTTGTCGTGTAGTTTCTGAGTAGGATGCTCGATTTGACAACCATTACAATGTTCTCTGGTCAATTGTGTGATTCTTAAGCCATGTGACGACTAAAACAGAAAACTAACTGATGTGCTCATTCTGGCCGTATTGACATAATGACTGTATGTTTATCTTCTTCATTTTGTTGTCTTTGCCTGTTGTTATTGTTCTCTCAAAACTATTGACTTGCAGAATATTATCGAATTCTTCATGCAAGAAAACGTTCACTGTGTTTGCCAGAGGTATTGCAAACTGAAGTTACACAAGAATATGGCTCGATTTTACAGGGTGGAAATGGCAATGGTCGCCGCCTAAACTGAGTGGCATCAACTCCCCACACTAGGAATGCTCCGCCTAATCATCGTATGATATGCCGTGGCTGCTTATTGATCTTAATATCTTCTTACTTCAAAGAGAGTCAAGCAATAGGCATTAAAATCCCGTTTTAAAAGTGAACGAATAATGACACCTCTTAAAGATCCAGTTCCATCTGGATTCAGCATGATTTTTTTCTGAGTTTGGTTTTAGCAAAGATGGCTGACTTAGCAACTTGTTACAAACCTGCTTTATGTATTTCGTAAAAGGTTTAGGTTGATGTGGTATTTGAATGATGCCTTGAAGTAAGCGACGTGCTGTCGAAGTAAATCATCATAAAACGTCCGTGAGACTAGCTTATAACAAAGTTGATCGCTGTTGCTTTTTCTTCGCGTACAGTGCAAAGGAAGTCATTATTTAATGTATTTAAAATTAAAAGAAGAGATTTTCTGTTTTTATAAAATGTTTCAAACAGGCACAATAAAGAAGTTACGTGTAAATGACTGGACATGCTATTTTGACAACAATCGTGAAGCAAATTTGCACGAAATCTTAAATAGTCAAGAGATAGATGAGATCTAACATGTCATCGAAGTTGATAAAATGTGTCGCACTAAATCCAAACACGATTCCATCATCTCCACGAGGAATACCTTCTACAAAGGAAATTTATTGCCTTTGACTTTATTTCAGAAGCGTGAAAACCGTTTTCCAATCTTTGCCTTTGACTTTATTTCAGTAGCGTGTAAACCGTTTTCCAATCTTTGCCTTTGACTTTATTTCAGTAGCGTGTAAACCATTTTCCAGTCTTTGCCTTTGACTTTATTTAAGTAGCGTGTAAACCGTTTTCCAATCTTTGCCTTTGACTTTATTTAAGTAGCGTGAAAACTGTTTTCCAGTCTTTGCCTTTGACTTTATTTCAGTAGCGTGTAAACCGTTTTCCAATCTTTGCAACACCACATGATATTTTGTGGCTAACGAGTTTTATTTGCATTCATTGACACGTCACAAAATCGGATTTGCCTGAACCACTTGATCCAGCAATCAATAATCAAAAGAGATGGCGGAGATAACAGTATCCCCGTTTTGAATGTTCTAACTTTGCATCAATCGCTTTGAGATCGCAGTCGTGTGTGGTATCGTGCCTGGTTAACAATTTTCAAACACGGGGGGAGGGGGGGGGGCGGATCCGCGGGTTCCAACTGCGGTTTGCAGCAAAAATATTTACATGCGCGCTGGGAGATCTGGGAATAAAAAAAAATAAGAAGCAAGCTTCCACAATTAAAACATTATTTATTCAAAAGCTATAACATTACTACACATCATTGGTAAAAATAAATATGCGTGGCTTCTCAGGGGAAAGACAAATCGATACCGGCAGCAATGTGTGAATGAATATTGCTAGATTCATGCTGATCGTGTTTGTAAGGGTGGTGGTCCCGTTTCGTGCCAAAAATGTCGGGACAACATGCGTGGAAAAATAAGCTGTTATCATACACACAACGATGGAAACTCTGTAACAAATCCTAAAAAGTGCATCCGACCAGTAATGATCTTCTAAATTAGAAACAGCCATTACTATGGTTATAACGGCAATCCAAGGAGGGTAGATTTCGGTCAGTTGAGAAGATTTTTCTCTAATGGAGTGAGCAAGATTTTGTCTGTTTGCGGCCATCAAGATATATATATATATATATATATATATA
>JAECUM010017071.1:0-30551 GCA_016617855.1 Megalonaias nervosa | reverse complement strand
GTCAGTCTCTTTTCCACAGAGTTTACCTATCATAACTTTACCAACAGGCATGATATATAGTTTCTCTATTTCGGAGAGAGACCATAACTTCGATGGACATTTACGTCCAAGCAACCATATAGTACTTGGTTTTAAATCCAAATGAATGTTTCTGAAGTGAATTAAATCACCCCTTAACTCCATATTTGCTCTCCAGGTAGTTTCTTCATGATTTTGAATAATATCAGTAATATTACAATTAAAAGACTTTTTTCTTCTGTTATTACTCTTACTGCATAGTCTAAAAGAACTCTTCCCAGATCATATTTCTTAGTTATTCTATCAATATCTGGTAAAACCCCGTCTGTATTAACGCGTTTGTCAGATACTAACACAAACGCATAATGAAAATCTTTTTCCAGATAAAAGTCCACTCGCCTCATCACAGTCGGTTGAAAAAGAACAATTTCGTGTTATCTATGTATGCTTTCATTGACCAAAGTCCTAACTACCGCGAGTTGCCTCTGTAGGCGAATATTTATCGACAGCTTGCATACGTCTTGCTGCATATATCTGACATAACTCAAGTTCTTCTATATTGGAGTTTGTGGTACCTGACCATAGTGTACATCCATATAGGACCGAAGGTAGAATAATTCTTTTCCAAATTTTCAGACTTGTTAAAGGATTCATTCCTCCGTCTCTGATACCAATAGAATAAAAAGAATTTAACAAGTATTTGCCTTTATTGCATGCTTCTTTTATCGCGTCGTTTGGTTTGCCAAACATAATAGAAGGAATAATAGTCGATCTTCTGTTAGTAAACAAGATAGTACACCATTTATCTGCGTTATATCTAAGGCTCCACCTTTTCGCATCGTTAGAAATTGTATCAAGCTGAAGTGGCATCGAATGATGCGAATTAATCATTACAGTTGTGTCATCTGCTAATAAGACACAAGGCAGGTGGAGATCAGCAAGTTTTAGACCACGCAAAGTGTGATCCAATTCAGTGTTCAAGTAATCTATCATTACAAGAAAGAACCACGCAGACAAGATACGGCCCTGACCTACATCCTGCTTAATATCGAAGCGTTTGGACAGTTTGCCCGCAAATAAAACAGAACTTGTTACGCTCTCAAACGAGTCTTTCGTGATGCGCCAGGTCTTCCCTTTGATGCTAAGTCTGTACAACTTGTAAAACACCCCGTTGTGCCAAACTGTGTTGAATGCTTTAGCATTATCAAGAAATGTAGCATCGACAGGAGTATCTCTATCCATATAATAGCATTTAGATTCTTTAATACAGAACGCTGCAGCGATACTACCGCAATTATTTCTAAAACCCTGTTGCAATGGATCTGGAAAAGAAATCCGTTTAGAAAATATAACTAGTCTATTGCATATAATTTGTTCTAGGACTTTCTTAAGCACTGGAACTATATTTATAACACGGTAATTATTCATATATGATCTGTTCTTTCTCCATCCTTTAAAGATTGATATTACCAAACTTTGTTTAATGTGGCGCGGGTTCTTCTCGGCCTCGTACACTTTTGTGAATATAATTTCAAGTAACCATACACGACTTGGAGTGTCCGCAAACAGTAAATGCTCAGCAACAATACCGTCGTGACCACATGCCTTATCTTTCTTGAGAGAACCAATTGCACAGCTGATTTCTTCTCTAGTGGGGATTTTATCAACAACTTCATCGAAGTGGGAATGGGTTTCTATGCTTTGTTTTCTACCTCTGCTAAGACCATCTGGTAATGATTCTCATCGTACAGATAAGTATTATCAGGTAGTGACAGATTGGAAAAATTATTGGCCAATAACTCTCTAATATAGTCGTGGTCGCGTACAATTTTTCCGTTTGATTCGATTTCGTAAGTGTAATCACGTTTGTGTCTTTTCTTCTGTATAAACTTATAAAACGTGGAAATATCGAGCTCTGTAGCCTTACAGCTCGTACATTTCTTTAGCTTTCAATAATTCTTTTGCAAACAGTTTCTTCGCTTTCTTATAGTTCGCGTATGACAGATATTCCAAGCCTCTTGTCCTACCATTAGAGCTCAGTTCCCTACGTTTCAGCCTCATTTCCGTGTGAAACGTTTTTACGTTTAGTAGTTTCCAATAGGGGTTAGCAGAAACCTAGAAACTGCGTCACGTAAAATCTTTATCGTGTCTTGAATAATAATTTCAATATCGACATTCATCACTAGTTCTGCCTCATGCAGTTGCGCTAAAAATTCATTGCGTGTTGCTTCCTTATACCTATTTACCTGTTCTGACGAGGCTTTCTTCCAATTTATGGAATGAATTATATACTCGTCGGTCATTGTTGTATTATGTATAAATGGTCTGACTATCTCTAATTTTACAGGATGATGATCTGAAATGTTCAAAGGATGATCATCTATTAATTCGGCCTTAATCACTAAATCGGACTTACTTTTTTGCAAAAGTATATGGTCTATCAAAGATTTAGATTTACCATCGGCTGAGAAAAAGGTAAATTCAGGCTCTTTACAAATGGATTGACTATTAACAGATACTAAATGCCTATCGCTCAAAAACTTTTCTAGAATAGCGCCTCTAGCGTTTGATGTTAGACAATTGGTTTTGGAGCTAAACTGTAAACTGGCCGTTGAAATCTCCCACAAGTACGGGAATGCCATCTTTACAAAATATCTCAAATTGGTCCTTCAATTCTTCTATTGTTTCGGAGTATCTTACAATAGGAAAATTAGTTGAAGGCAAATGGGCCAAAAAACAAAATATTTAAATTTATCGTTACATTTTACCTCTATCCCTAAAACTCTATCGCTGCCAACACTGGACAAAGGATTAACTCAGAGTGACTTCCTATATAGGATTGCTATTCCCCCGAACCCTGTATTCCTTAGCCTGTCTTCAAAATTCACAGTTAGCCTGTTGTCTAGATGTGTATTGTCTAGAAAACTGAGCTGCTCCGGGAGAAGCCAGTGCTCAGTAAGCACTGCAATGTCTACCTCGTTTAGTAAAGAATACAAGTAAGGTGAACCATACTTAACTCTTTTTACGTTCCATGTCATCAGACGAAATGTATGGCTCAACATTTGTTGACTTAAGAAATAGATTTTCAACACAAGTATTGAAAAGACTATAAAATATTAAACCATAATACATGTGTGCGACTTACTGCCCCTTTATCTAGTTTCGCCAATATCGCCTGGTATTCTTATCGACATAATCCTCATACTATTCTCTTGCCCATATAAAATTTGGAAAAAAACCTTTCTCTTAAACCTTCTCCAAGTCTAACTCATCTACCGTGACTAAAGCAATAAGTGTGTCCTTTCCTCCTCTTACTCGCAAATGTTTTAAGACCTGAGTGTTTATTACTTCTAACCCATTTATTCTAGCCTGTTTTTTGATACAAGTTCTCATCTCCTCTCTCGATCTGTCAACCGGTATCCTTGACATTAGAATTTCAACGTTCATAAGAGTTCCTCACACGTTTTTGTTGTCTGCAGTTGCTGTTGGTTGTGATAAACTCGATTGTTTTGTTTCCTTTGATGTGGTGCCCGAGTGGTTGGGATGGTGACCTTCTCTCCCTGTCGTTGTTTCTTGTATTTTCTCGTGCCGAATATTTCTGATCATGGTGATAACCACATCCTCCGTTAACTTTAATTACTGTAAATTCTTTATTTCAGGTACTTGGTATGGTGGACAGAGTCAGCGCCATTCCTTCCCTTGAGCCAGTGAATTTCATACGACCGCCTTTGTTCTTGGGCGTATATTCCATTTGGTCCGATAAATGCTTCCGCGGTTTGGTAAAATCAGGGTCATGAGTATTTATCATATTCGCCGTATTTACCGTTGGTGTTTCAATTGAAGGTTTGCCCATACGCACTATATCAGCTAGTGTCGTTTGAGTTTGTGCCGCGCATTTTGTATTTATATTTTCTTTATCCTTATTACATATTCTATCTTCCAGCATTTGGTGTAGAAACAGTTGGTGAACCTTAATATTCTCCAGCTGGTTATTCTTTTCCCTGAGCGATATTCTCAAGGCCAAATTGTCTTTGGATAACTTCTTTTCTTCCTTTTTGCATCTTTCTAATTCCGATTTTAGTCTAGTTGAGTTAACATTTCTAGTATGAAGTTTTTTACGTATCTTGTCAAGTTCGGTTTTCAATTCACTTCTAATGTCATTTTTCATTTGTTGAATACTGCTTTGTATAAAATGTTTTAGGTCCATTATCTTGTATAAGTTCTCCGTTGTTACTGAAATGTCATTATTATCATTTGAAAGAGATGGTACTGAATTGTGCTCGAGATCTTTGTTTCCGGGTTTGGTTCCGATCGCTGTGACTGTTTGCTAGATCCTTTTCTTTTAGATGTTCGGTACTGCTATCAAGCATACCCGTGCATGGCTTATGTCTCGACACAAGGATATTTTCACTTCAGATAAGTTGTTATCTCCTGCTAAGAAATGGCAAAAAATAAAGATATCCTTAGCCAGTCTTTCCTCTGTTACATCTTACTGTACTCTCAACTATACGAGTCACAGGATAATTGGCATTTTCCAATTTAGCCAGGTCGTGTAGTGACAGTCTTATATCTTTTTAAATTCTGCACATCAAATTCAAAACACATCTTCTTTTAAAATTCCTCTCTGTTCAAAGTTCCAAATTTCGAATCGATTTGAAGGTATATATTTTTCTCAGTCTGAGTTGCTATTAAGTCTTCTTCTAAGTCGGACTTTTCATCACCACTGTACAGCTCATCTGTTTCTAGCTCGTCATCCATGTCAGCGGTTTACAGCAATGTCAGTTTAAAGTTGCTAAATTAGTTAAAAACTTTGTATAGATCTCTTGCACTTGCACTCACGAATGGGAGTCCTCTTCTGCTAGAACAGATATGTTACCGTTGTATGCTTTGCTACCTCTCGTGCATCACTTGGCTGTAACTGTTCTCACCGTTTCAACGAGATATGCTACCTGGTGTAACTCAGAAGTAGCGCACTGTAACGGTAACAAGTCTAAACGGGTCCACTACCATAATTTTGTCAACTCATAAATATGCGATTTGCTCACTATCGACTCACTAAGCACATAATATATAACTCATATAATGATATAACCACTTGCAGTGGGACTGAGGAGACCTTTACAATGGTGTGACTAATGTGATCAATAGCTCACAAAACAGCTCACAAAATACGGATAAAAAAAAAAGGGTGTAGGTGACAGTATAATCCCTGTCTGACTCCAACTGTTGTTCGAAACCAATCTCCTCTGTTGACATTGATGAGGAAAGCACTGGTGGCTTTGTCATAGAGGTACTCAACAACCTGCACCACGTTTGAGCTGTTGTTGTACTTCCTCATAGTTGCCCATAAGGCTGCATGCCATACCCTATCAAAGGCCTTTTTGAAATCTGTAAAGACGTGGTAAAGATTCTGCTGATGCTGAAGGTATTTCTCGCAAAGGAGTCTGAGATTGAAGATTTGTTCCATGGTGCTCCTTCCTGCTCGGAAGTCTGCCTGCTTTTCAGCAATAATTTTCTCTGTTTGAGGCTTTAGTCTGTTAAGAATTATCTTCAGCATGACTTTGCTCTGGTGACTGATCAAACTGATGGTTCTGTAGTTTTGGCATAGCTGTATGTTTCCTTTCTTGGAGAGCACGATGACCAAGGATTGAGTCCATGTGGTGGGCCATTCTCCTGAGCAACAGGGAGGGTGAACCCTACAAAAGTTAGGAGGGTCCGTTCGCGAAAATAAAGTTTCCTACGAAAAAATGAAAATGCAAGGTCAATAACGCCAAACCGAAGCCTCTAACCGACCGAGACTTCTCTAATTGGGTTAGCTCATTTTGTTACTTTATTTTTGACGTTTGTGTTTTCAAATTTGTATTCGCGTTCGTTTACCCACCCGCCCACGCATTATTTGTCGTCACCCTCCCTGCTGCTGTGTCTTAACCGAAAATTTTATCAAGACCTACAAGATATCGCGACCGAGGATCATGTACATTTATTGTGATAAATCCGTGTGGAGTAGCTTGTGCTTTTGAAAATAAGTTTTTGAACTTAATCATATCCATATCTCCTGAACACCAAGTCTGATGGATGATTCTTAGTGTGTGGATATCGACTCCATTAAACTCAAATAAACAACTTCAGTTATCTCTGATCACTTTAGCACCGCTGATCATCTATAGATGGTGCCACTAAATATAACTTATCCCACTTGAGTCATTTCATTATCAGATTAGGCAACAATTGCGTCTTACCAGACCCAGATGGACCTATGATAATTGCTCTGATAGAATTTTGTAGCGCCAGATGATGCTTGACTGGCTCTTGCTTTCGTGTCGCTGAGAAATCAACGATATCCATGTTGTACAAATATAATAAGTAAATATGAATTTATATTGTGTTCAATGCAGAGCACCGACCCCCACAAGTGGATTAACAACAATAATATAAAAAAAAATATAAAAAAAAAAATAACCTGCACTTATAGGCAAGTGTGTGAAATGTGGTACAAAAATACAAATTTTTCTCCAATTAAACAGGTGGCAATATCGCTGCTTCATTAGGAAAATTACCAGGAGCTCCATGGGCTAAGTATCCTGGTGAGAAACATCTTCCTGGTTATAAGTATTGTGGTCCTGGAACTCGAGTTGATATTCGACTTGACGAACGAGACCAACCAAGACCTGGAGAGTATCCAATAAATGCGATTGACCAAGCATGCCACGTTCATGATGTTGCGTATAAAATAAAGATTTACAACAATGACATATTGCAGATGTGAAGTTGATTCACTCGTTAAATTCCATAAAAAGAAATAAAATCTGCGATGAAAGGTAAACTAGTGCTAGGGGCCGGTAATCAATCAACCGATTATTATTATAATAATGGAATCGGTATATTATAGCCCAAGAGGATATTGGAGTTGTAGAGCAGCGATTAGTAAACTTGCTGATGCAGCAAATATCACACGTTCTGTTGCTTCAAATTGGTTAGCACGACAGGCAATATGGCAAATCTAAACAAATTCAGTACGCACATTTTGATGTCAGCACTCCTAATGAAGTTCATCAGGCAGACATTTTGTTTTTATCTCACGATACCATTAAAACGCCAATCACGCACATGCAAATACGCGTTGACTGTCATTGACGTTGCAAGTAGATATAAGGAAGCAGAACCACAATCAACTAAAATATTAACTGAAGTTGCATCAGCGTTCAAACGAATTTATCAACGTGGTGGTCTACAATGGCCACACAGCATGGAATTTTTTGGTGCAGTATCATCTCTGATGAAAAAACATAACGTTCAAATCAGCCGAGGACACACCGCAATTCATCGCGATTAGGCAATTGTTGAGCAATTTAATCGAACACTTGCTGAGCGGTTATTTGGATATCAGTATTCGAAGGAAATATCCCTAAATAAAGTTCATAAATACAAGAGATCTCGTGAATAGGTTGCAAGTCTACCAAGTGTAATAGCTGCGTTAAATAATGAAATTACTCGTGCAACTTCTATGAAACCAACCAATGCAATCACAAAAGACATATACCAGTACAACGACGTGACTCTTCCTCAAAGCAACCAGTACTAGCTAATGTGACTGTAAGATGTTTATATGAACCTGGTAAACTTGAAGGGATAAAAAGAAGAGCATCTGATCCTATTTGGAGTGTGACCACACATAAAATTTCCAGCGTGGTAAGATCCACGGGTAGACCTGCAATCTACAGACGAGATTCAACTGCTCCTCAGCGTGGATTTGTACGTGAACAATTACAAGTAATTCCCGAAGAAAGCAGGACACCAACACCCCTACGTCGATTACATTCAAGACAGGTCAGCATCACATTTTCGTGTGTGTGACCAAGACTACTATTAATTCTATCCACGGTAAACTGTCTTGGATTATTATTTGAATACTGCCACAACATTACTGTGTTACAGCTCGCACAATGATTATGCTGTCGTTGTTTCAGTGTCATGATAAATTCAGCATCGAGATCAAAATCGCGCTTATTTTTTGTCACATTGTTTATAACTAGTTAATTTTTTTTCTTACTACGTCATCGTCATTGATAGCAATGATTTCCTGAGTTTGATTATTATTTATTGTGAAGTCTATGATAACCTTCCGCAGCTGAGATATTCTTCTGACTCGAGACACTGCCAGATAAACTAAATTTGACTATTCAGTACGATCATCAACAATCCAAATATTTGTATCAGATATAGTTAATCCTTGTGACGAGTGAATCGTTATAGCATATCCTAGAGTCCATGGAGATTTGTCCATCGTTAACGCGCTCTCAACAAAATCAACAGGAACCAAAACAATATCATTAAGAACGAGCTTTTGTTTATCATCGCAACCTGAAATTTCAACGTTGATATTTTGCCGTCATGTATCTGCTGGTCGATAACACAATGGTACAGGTAGATTTGAAAATGTTTCTTTATGTATCAGAAATAATTGTTGTTGAAGTGTATCACAAACTATCTTTCTACTTTCAACTATCAAATCAGCAGGCCTCCATAAATTCCAAAAATCATTCATCGCAGTCTCTGGAATTACTTCACGCATCATCTCACATTGAATCTTATCTGGCTGCAGTCTGATTAACCTTTAAACTCTTTCAGTGGTTCATCAATAGCTCTATGATCATCAGTTATTTCCTCATAATAATCTACGAAATTTTTCAGCCATTCATGTGGAGACGATCCAAGAAAAGGTGGCGGTTGATCATGATCGCCACACATGATAACAGCAGTATTTTTTGTCAACAACCAATCAAGAAATATTTTTAATGTCTCCAGCGACACTGTACATATTTCATCCCAGATAATAATCTTGTATTTTTTGTATTTGATATAAAATGAAACGGTGGCGACTCTAACCGCGGTATCATAAAATATGTTTATCATCGGTAATAGGTTTATCGAAACGTACGCGAGAATCGAAGATCTTAAATGACTAAACTGTGGTGAGTCACCATCAGTGTAACTCACAATTGTTCTTAATTTAGTTCCGTCCGATAAATTAACATTATTCCGACTTATAAATGTGCTTCTCTCCGTTGTATCAGCAATTATAAAACCGAGTTCAGCATCGTCTATAATTAATTTTGTACAATGTCGTTTATGATCATATGATCCTTCTTACGTAAGTTTACCAATTCTTTTTCTGCCAAGATCTTTCGCGATTTTATTCTCAAAATCAGTAATATCAGGGGAATATTTCTTTTGTTGTGGTAACCAAACTTGTTTCTGCGGACGATATGATATAATTGATTCACTTACAACCAACGATATCAATATTTTTGCATCAAGCATATATCGTAATAAAACTATTGGAGCCCAACCGCGTTCGCTAAAATGTTTTCCAAACCAAACAGCGACAATGGGATAAAGGTTTTTCAGTGCAAACTCGAATGACTCGATACAGGCAAATCCAGTGTGGTCAAAATCTGGTAAGGGTCCATTTATCGCAACTCTGGTCATCTCGTGTGTTGGACGTCCAAATCTCTTAAAATATGTAGAACACTCTCCCTTTCCAAGAAACCTTCCAGGATTACATGCAACCGTATCAACCGAGATAGCATCCTTATAATCGTATTTAGTATTCCACAATCCGCCGTGTCCGTATTCCACACAACTGTGTTGGACATCAACAATAAAATCCGATCTTGTCGGTTTCCATGAATTTGTCTCCTGAGCAAAGTGAGCGGCAACTGACGGAACGGTGAAACAATTACTGAGTAATTGTTCAGTATCATCGGTACATTTCGACGCAAGATTTTTCATTTCTTCGTGGAGAGATTCCATACAATAAATATCTCCATTTGGTCGTTCAAACTGATCATAGTTTCCATCATCGGAACTTTGAAACAGCCACACGGATACAGGATCGCTTTTACTGATATTTCTATAAAATCGAACATATCACCGTCATAGAATTTAACAGTTCGATTTTGTGGAAATATTGTTATATCCGAAGTCCACGCGTGTGCGTTGTGATCAATAATCTCTATCGAAGCTCCATTTTTTATAATATTACGATTCGTACAATATATCTCCGGTTAATGTCTTCACTCTTATTGGAAATCTTAATATTTTTTCCAGTTCAGCAACGTCTTTGATAGACGCTCCGGAATCTTTAACTGTTTCTGCCCACTCATTTATTTTTTTACATCGTAAATCCGTTAAACCATTTCCACGTATTACGTTTGTGAAGTGTTCTCTACCTCGCTCAGCTACACAATTTAGCCTTGACAGTTTCATCGGTTTGAGATCATCAACGCTAGATTTATCGTTTAGTGGAAATATCACATAAACAACTGCAGTCACAGGATACGCTCGTTCATAATATAGTTTGTCAATATCAGTCAACATTCCGGGTTTGGAAATTGTATTTAACGTGACAATATTTCCAGTGTGATGTAATCGAATAGGGTCAGGTTTGTCACGGATAATCCAGGTGTCGTCTACTTCCGCAATAAATTCTCTCTTGGCTTCACGGATACTACTAATCAGAGTTTTATTCGGCGGATCACCAGAGCTCGCCTCGGCAAGTCAGGAGATATTCTGTCAAGATCGAATCTAGCTTGATAAGGCTTGATTGTAGATAATATCTCAAACTTCTCAATATTATAGCTAAGGCAAATATATATTTAAATTGAAGTATAATTGTATATATATAATGATTCAAGCAGAGAATAAATACAAATGGTTAATGATCGGTTCTTCAGTTCCTTGTAAGAAAGCTTGCGTAAATGAATTATGTGGATATCACATGCAAAGCGTGCGAAGAGAGAGTCTAGGACCAAAACCATGTTTGAAGTGTGGGGATGGGGTTAGAGGAGAAACGCAGGTGTGAGTGCAATGCGGTGGTAAAAAATACAGGGAGCTAAAACGATATTATGATTAAAAAAAATAACGCCTGCAACAACACCATCAGTGTTGGTATACGAAACGCTGAATACTCTCTAGCCAGATTTTGAAAATAATTATTTAGACAAATAATATTACTATATAAATGGAGCAAAATGAATTTGTGAAACACTCCATCATCAACAATTATGAAGCATCTCGAGATGGTATCTTCAGGAACTGTCGACAGAAAAAAAACAGTCGCGACTGTTAATAATACTGGTTATATCATGTTCTGCGCCGGGGAAAAAAAAACATTATTACTCATATAAATTTGTCTATTAATATTTTCATGGACTAATCGAAAACGGCCTTGTGATTGATCATTTTAATTCAGATCCGAAAGATGACCCTTTGAATAATTTACGAGCTGTTACAAAAAGTCAAAGTTGTAAATTTCGAAATACTGGCAGTAATTATAATTCTCCAAGGTCAGTTGTATCTACGAATGTAGAGAAAGGCGAAGAAATAATATTTTCATCAACATATGCAGCTGGCAAATATTTTGATATCTGCAGGGGTTCAATACACTTTGTGGCAAATAATATAACCAAATCGGCATTTTCAAAGAAGTATAAAAAACCATTTAAATTTTTACGAAAGCCACTCCCGAATAGAACAAGGAAATATTGAAACCAAAAAAACAAATACATTTGAATTTTGTTGTAGTTTTCTTGCAAGACGAAGCGAGATAACTCTGTCAGGTTAAAGATAGAGTGATTAAAGAATTATCTCGCTTGTATCTTACAATGGCATTCGCTATAAAGGAATTATTTATTTTTTTTTTTTTTTTGGTTAATTTTTTTCCATCATGTCGCAAATGATATAACCAAATCGGTATTTTCAAAGAAATACAAACAAAAATATCTGACTTCTGAAGTATAACTCTATTGTAAGACAGAGAAATTCAACGTTCATTGACAAAGTCCTTGACTTCGTTAATATAACATCAACAATTTTAGTCAACCTTGTGTGTGATGTAATTGATGGAAGTTACCAAGTAGATCTTGAAAATTCCAGTCAGGCCCAGCAGGGATACATTTTATATACATGTATCCATCAAGCACCCCTTGGACTTATGATTACATTAGAGCCCGTTAATCCGGTTTATCTGCGATGTCATAATCCGCTATTATCAAGGATACATTTCAAACTTACTGACCAATCTGGACACTTGATTGATTTAAGGGGAGAATTTTTAAATATTGAATCTGTATGTACGTTCGTGAGATCGTAGATCCTCATCGTAGAGTTCGTAGAACTAGATCTTTACGCTCATAGAGGATTTTGTAAAATTAAAAACAAAATTTGTCAAAGTTCTCACAAATAATTATTTATGTGGTATTATATATGTACCAACACATGAGAGTTTTTGTATACAACAAAGAGATACTTAAAAGTGCCGTCAGAACAATATTGAAACTTCAACGCACAGAAATATTAGTGTTAATATAATTATTGATGAATACGGCGATGAAAAGTTTTTGCTAACGCAGGAACAGCTAAATGAGCTGCAACGAGAACATGTTATTACGATTGCGTGCGATAGAGATCAAATTCTGAATTATGCACGTTCTTGCCTTAAATTTGATAAGCTTAAAAAAAATTATAATAAATATTATAATCTGAATCTGAATAAATATTATCATCAGAATAAAAATAGGTATTATAATCTGATTCTGAAAAAAATAAAAAAAAAATAAAGGCTAATTTCTTCAGATTGATGGGTATATTACCCATAATTATTAAGATTATCAAACAATCTCATCAAATTGACGGGTATATATGTTGTATTAGCGACGATCTGTTGCAGTAATTCTTGCAATGACGACATTATTATTTAAATCCTGATTTTTTAAATCAGGTATTTTTCGTAGATTCTGACGAAGTCGAATATGTCACTGTCGCCTTGAGGTGTGAGACCCCAAGAAGATCTTCCGTAAATATCTACCATTATACTTTAAGGTCTGTTTAAAACAACAGACCGTCTGGTGGTATACTCGTGCACAACTTTAGGAGGTGGTGTCAGCGACCTTGACACAGCGTCGAGTACAGCGAGTACTTCACGTCCACATATTGGCGGATCGGTTATTGTCTGTGTTGGTAATGGTTATACCAGACTGGAATAATTTGCAGCCTGCTAACCCATACGAATCGAAATAAACAATTCCACGTGGATCAATTGCGTATGTAACCCAATGAGTACCTTTTCCAGAGTTTTTATCGAGATTAATGATACCAGTTTCAACATTGCTTGGTTGTTTTGATAATTGATCACGCATAAAAACACCTCTGAAGTTTTTGATGTTTAGTTTTTTAGCAGCATCAAATAAATCAAAATTGGACATAACAAGAATCAACGAAGTGTCCCGGGAAGTCTTAAACCTTTTCCATACCACGCGTTCCTGGCAGTCTTAAACCTTTCCCTTTTTTGGAAGATTTTATTCCGTGACCTGTTGCTTTCTTCAATGCCATCCCAGCAGCAGTTCCAACAGCACCAAGTGCAACTGCTTTTGCAACAGCTGGGGCTTTCAGCGGCTATCAACGCTGGTATAGCCGCAAGAAGTGGAAATATACCACCCGTCTTAGCGATGTCTTTAATGGCACCCGCAGAAAGATTAAGTCGTACGCCGGTCTTTGATAGTTTGGCTTCTTTGAAGTGCCTGAGTTGACGTTCTGACAATGATAGCTTATTCGGACAACCCTCCACCGTTCTCTTTTGATACTGATTGTAGTTTTTTAATCTGACCAGGAGTCAGAGTAATACTAACATGATGATATGACATTATAATATCATGAGCGATTTAATTACTGATCGCGAGCGATCCAATTACATGTTTTCTACTGGGGCATGAATGACTCATTCGTCCACCAACATCTTCAAGTAGCATTGTTGTATCTGAGAGTATAACAGTGATTGCTCTGTAACCACCAGCGGGTACTCGAGCTACACAAGCTCGGAAGTGTATATCAAGTACTGATTGTCTCAACAAATCCAAGTGTTCTAGAGAGAAATAATAGATCGGATATAATGTTATGAAATCCCGCTGAGATATCTGCAAACGAGAATCCACTTTCTGATCAACCGATGATAAGCACGTGCAACATGATTATTCTCAAAATTCAGCAACACTTTCTTCAGAAGGTTCCTGATGTGCATTTATCCTCAAAAAAACTTCACTAACTCCAAGCGTATCAAACACCATTGGATTTCGTTCCTGCGAATCTACTCTTGCATTTTCCTGAAGTGCGATGAATATATGTCGTGTTGCTGACACTCCCTTCTGTGATACTATATGCCATGTGAATAAACCAGCAGCATTACTTTGAATACTGTCTGTGGTTATCGTCAACCATGATAATATTGATTTACCACCTTGATCCATGAAAGAGAGCAACCATTGTTCCTCGTCGAGCGATGGAGTCATTACTGGCATCCACAGCGAAAGTTTTGTTCGTGTTACTTTACCTGCATTAACGGCAGCATCACGCCATATTGCATCATTGTCGGTGGATTTTCTGACAAGCACCATGGTGTGTTTAGCATCAAATATAACCTTTCTAATATTTCTATAGAATCCAAATATATGTGATAGTGGAATCACACATGAGAACTCTTCATCGTCGTTCAACATTGTTCGACGCGATGCGAATACCCAAGTTGAAGTTTTCATTCATTGATGCAACTTCAGTTCCAGCTGCATTCATTGTCACGTTTCTGCTTTCTGGATGATCAGTGATATCTTTTGCAAACATCATTGATGGACTAGCTGATTTCGAGTAATCATCGCTGTATCTTGCAAGGCCGAGTATTGTCGTGGCAACGTCTACGTTTTCCAGGCATGATTCAATATTCTTTCTGTCAATGATGTATGTGGCACTATTAAATAACGCCATGACGCCATTATTAACAAAACCAACTCGATCACCAATTCCGTATGCTGTATCATCTGGTTTCAAAAGTCTACCTTCGATCTCAATGAATGCATCAGCGAGTAAGAAACATCTACTTGTATCCTGAACTTGCAACTCAATTCTTCCTCGTGCGTTAGGTACACGTGCGTCATAAGAATAATATTGATAATCGCACACTGATTCATCCTCGAGAACTGGTGAGTCCATGTCAAATGCTGGATGAGATATACGTTTAAACACCTTTATTATACTTGCTATCGTCTAACACGAAGACCACTTCCTGCTATTAACTTGCAATTATATTTTTTCTTTTTTTGATAGGGGTACACCAGCCAACTCTGTTGGTTTTTTATTTGCAGCTTGATTTATTAGTTTACTAATATTTGCAGGCATAACTTCAGTGCTGGGTAATTTTACCGGCTGAGGCTTTCGTCGTATTAATCGTGCTAGTCTGTCCTTGATTGCCGAGAATGCTTTGCTGGCAACATCACCAACAGCACCAATACCTTTATCACGAACAAGGTCAATAGCTTTCCTTCCTAGTTGCTTTGCAATCGGTATTGCTTTTGGGGCTATCCTTCTAAATAGACCCTGAACAACATCACTGAGTCCATCACCGTAGATCGCTTTATAAGGAGGTAATCGCGAATGTATCACCCTGATGATTACAGGTCCACGTTGAGCATTATGTATGATCATCATATTTTAGTCATTGTATCTAATTGCATTCCGTCAATCAATCACTGCGATAATCATCAACGATTTCATCAATGAGAGACCGATAAACATTAATATCCATGATACCGCCTGTAAATAATCTATGACAAATAGCAGCTGCTTCATTTATAATTTCTGGGGAATTATTACCAGCTCGTTTTCCGCCAATTAGAATTTCTTGTCTATCAACATCGGCAAGGACGTTGCTGGGCAATGGAGTAATAACACCACTTCCTCGAATGGCAATTCCACTTCCAGTAGCTCTGTGGCTAGACAATATTTCTCTTCTTCTTTCTTCCATAACCCTCATCGCATCTTCCATTGCTTCTAATTCTTCTTCCTCAGTACGAGGTGGTCTGAATGGCGATAATATATCTCCCGGTAAGGGCGCTATTTAAACTTCTTCGACGTGCCTCTTAAAACTTGCAAATTCATCCTTATATTTACCAGTGATTCTAGATATACCATGAGACTTTCGAAATATACAAGGAACCCAATTTTTTCTTGAAACACTAGTGGTGCCTGGATCTAATAATGTATCACGATGTGGATATCTTGTTGCGGAAACCGCTACATCTTTTTCTCGAAGTATCCTACGAGCTTCTTAGGTAAATTGGGCTGGTGGTTTTGGTTTTGGTTTTGGTTTTTGCGTAACAAGATCCCTTACATCTCCGACCTCCTCATGAACTTTGTCAACACTTTCAAGTACTTGTTGCATTTCTTCTTGTAATTGTGGTTGAACAGCAGCTATCTCACCTGGAAGTTCTCGCAGAATCTTTTTTGTTTTTTTAGTTCTTTCTGCTATTTTTCCAGTTGCCTTAGCGGTTTGCTCCAACGTGGGAAGAGTATCTTTGGTAGCCTTCGTAACCGGCTTAAATAACTGTTCTGTTTCTTCGGCAAAATCTTCCTGTGTTTGTTGACGTTCTTGTAATTTTTGCTTGACAGAATCACAAACTGGGAGATATTTCTTAATTGCCTCTAGTCGCTCTCGAGCTAATCTAGCTCTGTGAGATTCCATTATTGATATGATAATGATTTAATTACACAACACTACAGCAGCAGGGAGGGTAACGACAAATATTGAGTAGGCGGGGGGGGGGGGTAAACGAACACGAATAAAATTTGAAAACATAAATGTCAGAAATTAAGTAACAAAATGAGCTAACCCAATTAGAGAAGTCTCGGTTGGCTAGAGGCTTCGGTTCGGCGTTATTGATCTTGTATTTTCATTTTTTCGTAGGAAGCTTTATTTTCGCGAACGGACCCTCCTAACTTTTGTAGGGTTCACCCTCCCTGCTGCTTCCTGTCTGCCATATCTTGTTGCAGATTGTTGTTAGGACTGCGACTATCTCTTCTCCTCCTGCTTGAATGAGCTCTGCTGGTATGTTGCCAATGCCGGCTGACTTTCCTTTCTTTTAGTGACCTAACTGCAATTTCTACTTCTTCAAGAAGAATGGGATTGTCATCAATTTCTTCTGCCTGAGGGCAATTTAGTACTGCTGGATCTCCTTGGGCCTTTTGATCGTACAATTTTGAGCAGTATTCTGTCCATCGCTTGAGGATCTCTTGATCATCTGTGAGGCATTTTCCTGATTTGTCTTGGATGGTGGTTGTTTTCCCTTGTTTATGGGTTGTGAGATCTTTCACCAGTTGATATGCCATTTTGCTGTCATTTCTACTCAGACTATCTCTGATATTGCAGCATTGTCTTTCTATCCAGGATTCCTTTGCCTTTTTCATGCTTTTCCTGAATATGTTGTTAAATCTCTGTATTTTCTAGCTCCTTCATGATCTCTTTTTTCCTTTTTCAGTTCTCTTCATTTGTCGCATAGTTCAAGGACATCTGCTGTGACCCAAGGTTTCTTTGTTCGACAATTTTTGCCAATGATCTCGTTAGCTGTGCTAGTCACAGCTGTGTTGCATGTGATTGTTAAGGACTCTATGTTGGTGTCTTGGCTATCTAGGGTTATCAAAGGTGCACATTTGCCACCTATCATTGCTTGGAAGGCTTCTGCGACTTTTGGATCTTTCAATTTTTCAAGATCAGATCTGATTCTTGGTTGGTTAGGTTTTTGGACCATTTTCAGGTGGAGGCGAAACGTTGTCATTAATAAATCATGGTCAATTCCAATATCTGCTCCTGGAAAGCTTCGTGTTCTGGCGATATTCATTCCTGTGCAGAATCGTTTCTGCACCAAGATGTAGTCAATGTGGTTGTGATGTTTTCCATTCGGACTGTGCCAGGCCCATCTTCTAGATGCTTTGTGAGGGCCGAATGTGTTGGCTAGCACAAGATTGTTGTAGGCAGCAAACTCCAAAAGCCTGTGTCCTCTTTCATTTGTTTCTGCATTGCAGAAGGGTCCACAGGTGCTTTGCCAATTTGTCTGTGAATCAACTCCCACCTTTGCATTCCAGTCTCCTTGTACAAACAGAATGTCCTTCTTGGGTGAGTTGTCAATGACATCTTTTGCAGTTGGTTACAAAAAATTCTCCAGTTCGTTGTCATCATAGTTTTATGTGTTTTATAACGTCATATATTTCACATGAAAACTAGAATAATATTTTCATCCTTTTACACATTGCTGGCGACCAAGACGGGTGTGTATTTTTTATAGAGTAAATAACCATGATACATGATTAAACGGAGTGTCACACTCTGCCACTGCGTCCATTCTTCCAAGAAGATCTCTCAAAATAATCCAAGAAATCCAAATCCAAAAAATTCAAATACAGTGCTGAATGCAAATATCAAATAACCTCAGCAAAGTTAAACAAAACTGGTTGCAAGTAAGCCAAAATGTACTGACCAAGGAATTGAGCTATTCTGAGTCAAAAATCCTAATCAAAACCGAACATACAATAGAAATAAATAATTCACATAATCCTGGTCTGAATGAGAAACTCGCACGGTTAAAACTCCACCACTAAAGAGGCGAACACTTCACGCATATATCCATATCATCTTTAAAGAATGCATTCACATCTTGCCGCCAAATTTGGTGAGATACTCAGAGCCGATAAATCCACGACCTGACCCCATGGCAGCCATGTTTGTCCCAACATGTATGTATGTATGTATGTATGTATGTGTGTGTGTGTGTGTGTGTGTGTGTGTGTGTGTGTGTGTGTGTGTGTATGTGTGTATATGTGTGTGTGTGTGTGTGTGGGTGTGCGCGTGCGTGCATGCATGTATGTATGTATTTTAATTATGCATGTATGTATGTATGTATGTATGTGTGTATGTATGTATGTATGTATGTGCGTATGTATGTGTATGTATGTATGTAGGTAGGTATGTATGTATGTATGTATGTATGTATGTATGTATGCATGCATATGTATGTATGTATGTCTGCATGCATGTAAGTATGTATATATGTATGCATGCATTTGTATGTATGTAAGTATGTATATATGTATGTATGTATGTAAGTACGTACGTATGTATGTGTGTATGTGTATGTGTATGTGTTTATGTATGTTATGTATGTATGGATGGATGGATGGATGGATGGATGGATGGATCGATGTTTTAACGACTCTATGGTCACAAACTTAAGTAACAGAAATTAAGCAAAACCAACAAGTTTTATGAAACTTAACAAACAATTTAATTATCAAAGTTATAAATGAAAAATGTGACAGGAACTTATTGTATTATGAAGTAAATCCAAACTAGTCCCTATAAAGGTGGGGCCCCGAGTGGCCGAGTGGTCTAAAGCGCTCACACTTACGGATCACTACCATCTCACCTCTGTCTGCGTGGGTTCAAGTCTTAGGCTCGGCTAACGTGGGTATGTGAGAAAGCTTGCCAGTAGCTTCTCGTGGGTCGGTGGTTCTTCCCGGGGTTTTCCAGGGTTCTTCCTCCACCAGTTATGCTGGCCACCATGTATAGCCTATCTTGTGCTGAAAAATGGCGTTAAACCCTACAACAACAACAACAACAACCCTATAAAGGTCTATGAAAGTCCTAAATGAAAGAAAAGTTCCTTTTAAATTCAATACCGGAAATGACTGGTCCTCCAAGAGCCGTGACGTTGTCAAGATGGCGTTGTTCAGAATTCCTTCAAATAATTTAAAACAGTTTCAGAATAAAAATAATATAGTCCAAATATTGAGCACTTTCTATTTCCACTGGTCAGTCCAAACAAATATTGTTTTCCTTTAGAACAAACGTCTAGGTACAACATAAAACAAGTCTGCAGACTTGAAAAAGAACGCAATAAGTGTGAGTGACTCCAAAAATCGGAATGAATCTGATTGCTTAACTTTCTCCTTACATACACCATTGATTGCGAATGTACTTCGCAATATACCCCATGTGACAGCATACACTATTGATGTTACGTCAAATCAAGCATATTCACGTAAACTATCACAACCAATGGGAAGCCACTAAATGATTATGGAAACATCAATTTTCCATCAGTCACCTAGAAACTACGCCATATGCGCCATTTTCTTTCTTATAATTAAGATTATTATTACTGTGTAAACACATACGTAAACATCTTTTAATAGATCGATGTTACATTATACTCTAGTCACGTAGGTCAGACTTAACTAAAGATATTCTGTATACATTACAGCCATGAATAAGAATTATAAAAATTTGATAAAATCATGTTCCAGGAGTTACAAAAAATGTAGATATACAAATCAATGTATGTATGTATGTATGTATGTATGTATGTATGTATGTATGTATCTATGGATGGATGAATGGATGGATGGATGGATGGATGGATGCATATATATATATATATATATATATATATATATATATATATATATATATATATATATATATATAGAGAGAGAGAGAGAGAGAGAGAGAGAGAGAGAGAGAGAGAGAGAGAGAGAGAGATATTGTCGAACCTAATTTTATACCAATAAACATGAATCTACGTGGGTTCTTTTTACTGCGCGATTAGAACATGATAACCTACATAAAAGAAGCATGTCTTCTTTCTTGCTCAGACATTAGTATATGAACGAAATTATCGCACACTAAGCAAACTGAATGAGACATTGCAATCGGCACTAGCAATTCGAACCTTGATCATATTTTCAAAACAGTTTGTCATCTTTAAGCTCAACGAATCTGAAAACCCATTAAAGTATGGGACAATTCTGACGAAATTGTTGACCATTATTTCCTTAAGATTTGGTTACTTTTAGTAAGGGCTGTAGCATTCAAACTACGGAGTAGGATTATTGGGGAAAATACAGAGAAAGAGAATGATATAGTTCTCGAGCATGCGTCTTAAAATATTAATTTAAAACACTTGAAAAACATTTAAAGGGTCAAAGATATTCCCTGCAAAATCTAAGAATGTGACTGAACACTGAGAGCAGCAGATCATCCGTGGGATATTGAGAGGCCATACAAAAGCAAACTGGACTAACTTTTTAGGTGTAACCTGCTTTATATTTCTTGCTATGGTATCCGGACAGTACGTACCCTTTGCCTGCTTGCTGTTTGAAGAACTCGGGAAGAAAATTTGAATGACAAAACATCATATTAATGGGTAGTTATTCCTGATCGCCATGTAAGAGTAGCTGCCAGACGGTTATACATACATACATACATACATTTCCGTGTCCATGGTGCTGTCTGTGAGCATCTGCTGACAAACTGATATGGCTTCGTTGATTACTGCTGATGCGTTATTGGCGGAGCGAACTGACCCCACGGCCTGTACCAGCCGATCAGCAAGTTCGTTGACCTGTTGCTGGTCTCAGGATTCACGAAGGCTTTACCTACAGGAGGTTCATTTTTGCTCAAGCCACCAGTGAATTCTTTCAGATTCTCTTCGCCACCTTGTAATTTCTTTTGTCCAGTGGATTTGGGTTCAAATGGTCGTTCGGATTCAGATTGAACTTAGCTATTGCAATTGTTTTTAGTTTCTGTTTGCCATCTATCAGTTACTTCGGGCATGCGTTGTTGTTATTTGATGATTTATTGTTCACGTGCGAGTGTGAATTGCTGTGCGGGTTCGGGTTCGCATTCGGGTTCGCGCTCGAGTTCAGGTTCGGGATCGCATGACGAATTGCACCGTTACCTCGTATCATAAATTCTTTAAAGATCTCGCTACCTTGAACAAAGTCTCCAGTGTTTTATTATAAAAAGACCAAACCTTGGCAGAGGTATGTTTGTTCCCAGTAATTTCCTTAAATACCCACTGGTACCATATTTTGTCTATCTCTGCATTAGTTGACATCGATTGTACTTTCAACACAAATTCCTACCATGGGGGGGGGGGGCTGACAAGAGTAGCACGTACAGGTTTTTCACAATCTTCATTGAATATTTGACGTGGTGTTTTCATCATTGACTCGTACATGGGTGGGAGTAGCTGTGGAAGATTTTTAACTGCCTGTCTAACTTATTTGTTGCGTACATGGGTGCCTTATGTGATCACATCAACTTTCGCATTTCCACGATGTTGCCTCTGGTCGCATATAGGTCTTCTTGGAGCTCTCCCATCTGCGCTTGTTGTCCAATTGGCTTTCTTCATATCTTTGGCGCGTTCGGCTGTCTTGACAATAGGACCTGGTTCCTCCTCCGTTCCCATCATTGCGGCTGTAGTTTTCGCGACTTTATTTACCTCCCAGGCAGGTTTCGCGGGTGGGTTTGATCAGTGACGCAAATATTTGTTGGAATCCTAATATGAGTCCTTCCCATGCGGATTGCTGAGACTAAAGCTTATTTTCGAGACGTTCGCGAATATCTATGTAATCGCGAAGAAGTTCCTGTCGATCCTGGACAGATTTGTGGCGTCACTCTGCATACTCTGCTATGACATCGCTGGAGTGAATCTCGGCTTTCTTGAGTTTAGTCATCGTATATATGTATCATGGTCGTTAAATTGATTTGTCCAAAAAAAACCAGGACACTGATTTTGGGGGGCAGAGCCTCTTCTGGTCAAGTTGATCGTAAAGAACCTGGGCAGACTCTGCGACTATATTTCGGAACTCATTCCATGAATGGGCAATGGCACACTAGATCCAATGAATGTTTGCGGGGCCGTACGCGTCAACCTCATGGAATACCATGCACAGTTGTCTCGGATTACTTTGGGTGCGATTGTGTATCGTTGTGGTGTCACATAGACCACGTCTGCATTCATATGGCGGCCACGAGAAGATATTCTCGCAAGATTGTCTTGGTGGTCAGGTATCACATCGTTGTACACGACAAGCTTATTTGCGTCCGTTTCACGATCGTCAATGGGTGGGAGCATAATGGATCGTGGAAAAGAACTCTATATTCTGACGACGTAAACCTTTCCGTGAAATCTATAAATACATCATAACATGGCTGATCATCCGCGGTGGTGCAATCACGTACAACCGATCCCACTTGAGTCATCGCATGACCATATTCAGCAATAATTCAGCTTCCCCGGATCAGCGCGCGAACTGTGATGGAATATTTGGAACTATAATTAGGTGGCTGAGGCTACGCCGACGCAGAGAAGACAATGACGATTTTGTCTTTTGCGACGAAACCATGTTAAATGTAGATTGTTATATACTTATCTGTATGCCTTTATATTTGTTCAATGCCAAAACACGTACTGCAAGCCCAACTAGGGTTTGAATATGTAATAA
Source organism: Megalonaias nervosa (assembly GCA_016617855.1). NCBI lineage: Eukaryota > Metazoa > Mollusca > Bivalvia > Unionida > Unionidae > Megalonaias > Megalonaias nervosa. The sequence goes on along the minus strand of JAECUM010017071.1, from coordinate 7,367 downwards.
CAGAGCCGGAGCGCTGAAATTTGCATTTGGTTTGGAAAAATGAAGTTTACGTTTGTAGCAGGTACGCTCACCTTCCTGGTTCAAAACGAATTCCATGAGGATATTGCTGTTGTGATAACAAACCTACCTTTGGTACCGTGGAGTAAATATCCGGAAGAAAAGCATATCTTTGGATACAATTACTGTGAGACTGAATCATGGCTAGCACAATAACCGACATGATATCGTGATTTAGATTTGTGTGTGTGTGATTAAGATTTTTTTAACGTAGCTTTAACAATTTTTCAGTCATATCGCTACCATGTCTGCAGTGTGACAGTTTATAGTGATGTCTAGCACTGGGGCATCATACCACAGACATGTGGCATGATGTCCCACCCAGTCATATTATCCTGACACCAGGCCGACCAGTCCTAACACTAACCTCTTAATGGTGAGCGCCAAGCGAGGCAGTTGTTAGTACCATATTTTAGTCTTTGGTATGACTCGGTCCAGGTTCGAACCCGCGACCTCCCGCATCCGAGGCGGACGCTCTAACCACTAGGCCACCGGAGCGGTTGACATGGTATGGCGTACAAAGCATCAAACGAACTTCGCGCGCGTCAATGCGCTAACATTGTTCCCATCCTTGACTTGAATACGATTGCTGAACCGGGTGTCGGAGAAAGAATCGACAGATGCATTGTCAAATTAGGCATGAAGGCCAATAGTGCACTCAGTTGACAAAGTCCACACATTGGAGGCAAAGTCTCTAGATAGTAAACATGGCTTCTGAGCGAACCATGTCTGCAATGTATTACAGTCAAAGCAGTTACTCAAAGGGTCAAGCAGCTATCTGAAAGTTAGCGAACTCGACAAAAGTTACCAACGTGGTCCCTCGACGTGGGTGCCCTAACAAGCGTTGAGGCAGATTTACATACCCGTCCTAAGAAAGATTTCTCGAATGTGGCTTGATGTGAAAATGCCCAATGAGGTTCACCACGTGGGTATTTTATTTATACCACATGATCGGGTACGTGGACGTAGTCATACACGTATGTACAAATATTCTAACCGTCCTGGATGTTCCTGGCAGGTACAAGCCGACCAGTTCACGTCCAGAAATTCAACAATCGTCAAAGACGCGCTCAAACGTATTTACGTATGTGGACCGCTAACATAACCACAATATATGCAGGTGGATCCAGGTAAAGAATTCTCGGAGCTGTTGCTATGATGTTAACAAAATCCTATATGGGCATCTACACATTCATCAAGACCAAGAGATTGTGGAACAATTTAAGACGTTTCATTTGTAGACCGATTAATTGGATATCAATAAGAACAGGAATTGTTAATTCATGATCGATATCAGACCGCAGAGCAGTCCCGCGAGCGGATGGTGCTGCTTCGATTGGTCGGAGCCGCGTTGAACAACGAAATTACACGTACGACGGGTATGCAACCCGCTAACTCGATTAGTCAAAAAGCCATCACTGTCACACGAAGTGCTTTGCGGCTGCAAACACCCGCGTTAGACTTGGTTGAGGACAATCTGAATCGGTATCTGTATGACCTAGGGGAGCTGGAATGTGGAAAATGTCGTGCTACTGACCATTGTAGGCCGTTATGCATTTACGACCTCGAACGGGGTTGATATTCGAGGACAAACAACACGCTAACATTTGGCGCCAGTGGTTGCAAACTTTCTATCACTACCAAGTAGAGGATTCATGAGAGAATAATTACTGGTCATTTCTGCGAAATGCAACAATCGCCAAGATCTATTATTGTCTGATCGCGTGCAGCCCGTACGCGTAAGTGGTGATTCCATCAGGGAAAATCGATCGCTTAGTGTCCAGAGGAGACAGATACTTCCATGCGATGTTTCCTAGAGCAGATAATTTTTTCGCCGTGCATAAATTGGAACCGATAGCGTAAGTACTCAAAGTATGTTTTGCTTTAGATCTTTTTGCACATCCATGCGTATGACTCCTTTGGCTTTCTTTATGTTATTAAAGCCTCCCGCTCCACCATGAGTAACCATGAATGATTAAAATTTGGATCTCAGTCCTACGTATTTCACGATGGCCTTGCCCCAGCATTCGTCTATGAATTTCCCACGAGTTTCTTGTTGACGATGCTGAACAGCGAATGGTACTTCGGTTAATCGCTGGTGTGATACTCGCACGCGAGCAATGTCTCACCCATGTCCGCGTGTACGTCATTAGTGGTGATGAGCATCAATAACGAACTCATGTCCGCCAAAACTATCTTGATGTTGTCACAGTACCACGATTTGATCTTGTGTTGTAATAAAACTTGTATATGAGAAGTTATGAAAAAATCAGCACGGACGAGATGAAACTAAATCGATTGTGTCAAATTTAGCCGGCATATTTACTGTGTGCAGCAACGAGCTTAGCATCTAATATCTGCACAGTTTGACCTGATTACCGTCGCAAACAAGACTGGCACGAATTCGCTTCGGGAAATTTTCTAATGTGTTTCCAAACACGGCATTGTTCATGACTTTAAAACAAGTTTTTATGAAACTCATTTGAGTTTGCCGTTCGTGGACCCGTCATCAGGCTGTAAGGAGCAATTCATACTCATTGACAAAACCTCAACACCCGGTGGCTTTACACACACGCATCCCCAACAGCAGATGCAACGGCAAGTTCCGTCATTGGACAACATAGTTGAGTTTCAGGCGCAGATTCGGAATCAGCTTCATGCATTTGGTGAACTTACCACTCACGAGCCCACACTGGTAGAGTTAGAAACTCATGGGACAACTTCTGTACTTCGAGGGCGAGCGGATAGTCGTTTTGTCGCAGTGAAGCACGTCTGAGTACTCCAGATCAACCTCGATGAAGTACCCAATGTCGATGTTGCTGTCGTACTCATATATATTTAGGTGCACTGGATCGACTCTTGCAAACTCACCTACGGGCATCGGTTGCATCGTCCCCCAGCTATACAGGTTGTTAAATCGGCGACGTCGTATCTGTCCATCGACTGATTGTTTGCGCGAGTATATTGATGTCTCACCATGGAAATCCTGTCGTGGATACCACTTTCGACGAACAAATGTTGATCGATGTCAGTGAGCAGTTCCAGCTGGACGCGGTTTTTGACAGCGAAGTATGACAGTCTACTCCCGGTTATTGGAAGTAGTGTGCAGAATCAAGTTTGTACACGCGCATGGCAGGGTCACCAAATGCCACAAAGATATGCGCGAGCAGCAGTACGTCGGTGCGCAAATAGAAATCGTGGTAGTCACTAAGATTTCGACAACCAAACGTAGACCAGACATTTTCACGTGCGCGTAGTCGTTGGCAGAAATTCTTTCGCGGATTATGATGAATAGAAGGCTTCAGTCATTGGCAACTGAGATTCAGAAAACTTTATCCAGTAGCTCATGTACACGTACGGGTAGATTTTTATGCGAGTGAGCAAGCTGAACGTTCTATCATCAGCGCTGCCTTGTCGACGAGTGTTTGTAAAGCAATTATGGCTTCCTATTTTCAATGTTGTTGACGAATTTGTCTTGGCTGGACTTGAGAAACTGCAGCGAAGCAATGAACTGCAGCTGACCCACCCGAAACGTCATGTATTTTTCCATGTTGTTGGGAAAGACACTTATTACTGCGTTCGATGCTGTGGCGATTTCTTGCACGATCAAGTGACCATTATACCCTCGCAGGTTATGAAGCAAAACAGGAATTTTGTTTCTGTTGGTGTAAATTCGTACCAAATGTTACATACGCAGTGTGCGACGTCTCTTTATGGACCAGCGTTGTGGCAGTGATAGAGAACTTCTCCGTCTGTGAAGCTGGGACTTGGAAACATCTTTGGAGAATTTCTCTCACTGTTTACGCTGCTCCATTTCTGTGGCAATATACATCAATTCACATACCTCATGAGACCGGGATAAGGATGTCATTGATATATTACAAGTCAAAAGTATTGTTCTAATTGATTTGCCCTTATTGACATTCGTTGTCTTTTATATATTCATTGGGTATTTCACTGTGTGTTGTGTTATGTGACTAGGCTCGTACAATGTAACAAAGAAAAGAGTGAAGCCAACAAGCTTTGTAAATTTAACAAAATAATTTATTTCCCTAGAAAACATGGTACAAATATGAAAAAGGACTTACGGTTTGTGAATATAATCCACAAATTAATCCTAGAATTCAAAAATATAAGTCCTATCACTAAAAAGTTCTAATTGAATCCAAGTTCGAAACTCGATGAAGTTCCAAGATGGAAGGCGATGACATCCTCTATAACTAGTTTTGTGCTGATGTGTCAACAGTTCCTTGTTGAGTCACCAAGATTATAATTGCGGCTTTAGAATTTCGAATAACTTTTAGTAAATGTCTTTGTCCAAGAATTTCGGTGAACACACGTAAAATCTCCAGGAAAATAAATTATTTTAAATAAAAATCTCAATTCAAATGGCAACAACAGGAATACCTTTCAGCCTGAAGGTATGATTTACAACTTACTAAAAATACTAAGATCTCAGTATTAAACCCAACTAAGAAGGCAATTTCAGACCCGCGTGATGGGTCACGTGAACACTTAGTTCGAATGGCGTAGTAAGACCATAGGACGGCTGACACGTACGCCATGGATGAATTTAAGTCTACTGAACGAATCTTAGTATAACATTCAATAATAAAAAAAAATTTTTAAAAAAAATACGTTGTTTACAAACAGAGTTGACACGCAAGCCAAATATGACCTTGATTACGACAATGATTTTCACTCTGTGTTTACTAATTCTGAATCAAGATCAGGAACTAGTCAGCTAAAAATACAATGTAGCAACACTATTGCGTTTTAAATCAGGCTAAAAGAACTGAACTGAATTTTCTGAAAAAGAAAGTCAAATCCAGCAAAAAAATTATCATTACAATAACATGTAATGAAACAAAAATAAAATAAAAAAGAAATTTAAAACTAACACACAAATAATTAAATTACATATACGTAACAGTTGTTACTGAATATTTTTTATCTGTGTCGTCACCGGGTATTTCTGCGTTGTTGCTGTGTAACTCGGTAAACGTCAACGAATTAAATTTCTTCTTTCATAATTTCCATACAATGACTTTTTCACGCATTATATATTCACCAGCAAGTTTCCGGCGTGCGCGCTCTAACGCTATCAGTAACACCGTGAATTTTTCAGTATGCTCTGAATGTACATGTTTAAGAATTCATGCAATATTTTTGTGGCCTCTTTGACAAACTGACATAATGCATTCAAGCTAAGGAGTGATTTGACTTGTGATGTGCGTGTCTTGTTGTATGTTTAATATTATATCATTCTCGCTGCAATTTTTTAATATAATATTCTCACCCAGAAAGACGAAAATGTTGTTCTCTGAATATTTTAATTATTACTTTGAATGCAGTCAAAGTATTTCAAGTGATACTTGATTATGAATTTTACAAAAATATTCTAAAGCAAATTTTTTATTTCGATGGCATTGTTTTGGAATGCGTGGCTTGTAATGAGAAATGATAAGTCTGTATTCTACTTACATGACATTTTTAAGATTCAAATAATTATTTCGCTGTAGTTTCGTGCTCTTTATTTTAATTTTTCTCGTTACAGCGGTCGGTACCTTGCACTTTGTACACGGTGCAGATATACCGACTTTTATTTTTACCTACACGAGCATCCATGTTACACCTGCCCCATCTACTGAAAATAACATTTATTTAACATCTCACTAGCCGTTGACGACTTTATTTTTCGAAATTAAAAAAGTTTGCGCAGACAAAACAAGGTTTAGTTTAAAAATTTTAGGGTTTGAGGGTATTAAATAGTCCTCAGCTAGATACTAACTCTGCCAGATAAATACTTACGTAGACCGGAGATAGGGTACGATTCACTATGGACGGAGTCAGATTATAGTATTGCAATTTCTATGTCTCATAAATAAAATCTCAAACCCCGCACCTACCAACTACAATAAGTGCATATTTAGTATTTAGTTGAAGTGTTGGGTTTTAGCGGTTTCCAAAAGATTGGCCAAGGTTGTAGTTGATTGACTTCAATCCAACCCAAACTGAGGTAATGTTGTTCTTGCGTAAGTCTGAGCCAGTTTTTCCGGAAGTTGAATTAATTTAAAAAACAAAAAACAAAAAAAGCGAAACGATATCTTTTTTGGCTACCACAAACATCTCTGCGTAACATTTAGTAATCGTTGCAAATAGACCAAACACACTTACTGTAATTCCATTCGATCTCTGAAATAATAACAGGCTTTAAAAATACCCAACTTAAACACAAATTTAGCCGATTAAGTTGGAAAGGATAAGTTTTACATAGATATGGCCATATATTGAATAAGTTGCAGTTGTTTGGAATAGCTGCTGGGCAAAAACTTCTCGTAAATTATAAAGATTACAATTAGAAACAGAGAATTGTGACGGTTCTTTTGTCCTAATATCTATGAAGAAACTTGCTGGTCTACTTAAGCCTATAGACAAAAATTTTTTACTTTCATAAAATTGCATACGGCATCTCTCCTTTTTATCTTGCTGACCTTTTACCGCCATTGATTGGTAAGACAAACAGGTATAATATTAGAAACAAGAACAATTATCCTCAGTGAACGCTAGATTTAAATAAGTAGAAGTTCATTTATACTTTCTTCTATTCGTATATGGAATGCACACCATGGTTCAATAAAGGAGAAAATATATATTTTATATTTAGAAGTAACTTGAGGCTTAGACACCTGACTACCCATTTCTTAACTCGAAAAATATTTTATTTGCTTGCAAATACTAAAGAGAACAACGTGTGAAACTGGTTGAAGAGTTTAAATTAGTGACATATACCACAGATTACAAATGCCTGGTTATACGGATCATGTGATTATACAGCAAATATTACTGATGTATTCCAAATGTAATATTAAAGATACGACACGTTTTGTGTCATTCAGAAGTCTTTGCTTTTATTTCTTCACTCATTTAATTGCTTTCATATTCATAAACAAACGATACGACATTTTCCTTGTTAGCTACCAGGGGTGCCCGCAGAATTATTGGGAGAAGGGGACAAACATGCAATGGTCAGCTATTACGTTGTACGGATGTAGGCCAGAACATGTTTAGCATTGAAATTCATGCTAGCTACTGATGGGTTTTGTGTACTCTTTATGGCACTGGTAATCCTTCCTGATATCTGCCACGATGATTCAGTTATTCATTAATCATTTGATTCACAAATGTAAGCAATTATTCTCTGTCTGTCTGTCCGTCTATCTATCCATCTATTTACACATCTCTCTCTCTCTCTCTCTCTCTCTCTCTCTCTCTCTCTCTCTATATATATATATATATATATATATATA
>JAECUM010017070.1:0-13817 GCA_016617855.1 Megalonaias nervosa | reverse complement strand
CAATCAGATGTATTCATCCACCATGTTAGGACTGAATTCTGTCCATAATATGCACGCAATCAGATGTATTCATCCACCATGTTAGGACTGAATTCTGTCCATAATATGTACGCAATCAGATGTATTCATCCACCATGTCAGTACTGAATTCTGTCCATAATATGTACGCAATCAGATGTATTCATCCACCATGTTAGGACTGAATTCTGTCCATAATATGCACACAATCAGATGTATTCATCCACCATGTTAGGACTGAATTCTGTCCATAATATGCACGCAATCAGATGTATTCATCCACCATGTCAGTACTGAATTCTGTCCATAGTATGCACACAATCAGATATATTCATCCCCCATGCTAGGACTGAGTTCTGTCCATAATATGCACACAATCAGATGTATTCATCCACCATGCTAGGACTGAATTCTGTCCATAATATGCACGCAATCAGATGTATTCATCCCGCATGTTAGGACTGAATTCTGTCCATAATATGCATGAAATCCGATGTATTCATCCCCCTTGCTAGGACTGAATTCTGTCCATAAATATGTACGCAATCAGATGTATTCATCCACCATGTTTGGACTGAATTCTGTCCATAATATGCACGCAATCAGATGTATTCATCCACCATGTCAGTACTGAATTCTGTCCATAGTATGCACACAATCAGATATATTCATCCCCCATGCTAGGACTGAATTCTGTCCATAATATGCACACAATCAGATGTATTCATCCACCATGCTAGGACTGAATTCTGTCCATAATATGCACGCAATCAGATGTATTCATCCCGCATGTTAGGACTGAATTCTGTCCATAATATGCATGAAATCCGATGTATTCATCCCCCTTGCTAGGACTGAATTCTGTCCATAAATATGTACGCAATCAGATGTATTCATCCACCAAGTTAGGACTGAATTCTGTCCATAATATGCACACAATCAGATGTATTCATCCACTATGTCAGGGCTGAATTCTGTCCATAATATGCAAGCAATCAGACGTATTCATCCCCCAAGTTAGGACTGAATTCTGTCCATAATATGCAAGCAATCAGACATATTCATCCCCCAAGTTAGGACTGAATTCTGTCCATAATATGCAAGCAATCAGACGTATTCATCCCCCAAGTTAGGACTGAATTCTGTCCATAATATGCAAGTGCTACAAGTAGTCATGTGGTGACAACTAGAGAAACGACGAATGTTGAGTGGTTGTCCAACCGGTCTCACCACTGGTTGAAATCTGCAAGACCCTCTATACACATATTGTAGTGAGTGTCCTGTTTTACAAGCATGTGAGTATCCTTGCCGAGTTACCCATGATGAAAACTACCTCTATGGGGGTGCACATGACCTGTACAGGTTCAGATCAGCATAGCTATGAATATTTAGAAAGTGGCTGCTAAATAATCAGCTCTAGCCACAATAACCCATAGGTGTGTGAATCTGACTGCTTGTACAGGTAAAATCACTAAAGCATCGCTTATAGTACTTACATGTATGAACAGGATGACAAACAATCGATTCTAGTTACAGCTTACCCACTGGAAGGCAAATGGACTGCCTATACAAACATCACTCAAGTGTCGCATATAGTAACATGCATGGGGTGGACACAACTGAGTAAACAATGTATAGTGGGCTTACCTGTAATTGTCCAATTAGAGCGGAAGCTATACAGTAATATACACAAGTTTTTATATTACACACAAAAATCCTACACACAAAAAAGGAACTTACAAAGTAGGTGCAACAATATCCATTCTGAGACAATTTTACATACAGGAAAATGCCCAATGACATTCTATACAGGTAAAATCAATAAAGTGTCAGGTATACGACCATGAATTAGTGCTAGCAGATGACCTAATGAAAGCAATGAAGCATCAATATATATGTTTTAAATCAAAATTCATAATGCTACCTGTATAGGAAACTTCAGTGCACCTGTCTTTGAACATGGGGTGGGTGCAGAGCTATATCATATGTTTTACCTGGAAATTCGTGATAGCAGATGAGCTAATAAAGCAAAGAAGAGTACAAGTTAAAGTTACAATACTACATGTAAAAAGGCTCACGGATGGTCTATGTAAAAGTAAAATCATTGAAACTTGGTGCCTGGATGCTCAGAATGTCTAGGTATATAAAACTCACCTGTATGTAGCTGTTCGAGTGGAATTACACATATATTTATAAATTTCTATAAGCACTAGAATTGCATGCACATAAGTAACAAATACAGCCTAAACATAATGTGAAGTCACACTGGCTACATGTGCAAGCACCTAAATGTGTGACAATGAGAAAATGTTAGAAAATGATAAAAGCAGAACTTTGTTGGCACTGCAAGAGAAAAAATTGGAAATATATTGGAGTGAACAAAAATCCTCCAACTTGTAATGGCACATCTTCCAAGTAGATCCTGCCTTTTTGGTGACATCTCTCATGATGTGGGTGTACTTCTTGGCATGAGCGGAAGTAGTAACCGAGATATTCTTGGGATTTGGTGCCAGTCCCAGTACCAAGGGGAGATCACACTGCCTAACATCCACCTAGCTGGGCAGATAACTTAGTTTTTTTAGCTAAAGGCTTTTAACCTGAGAGGGCTGGATTTGCAAGGTAGTATTATTTCTCCTAAGGTATTATGACTGAGTTACATATTTAAAGAAGAAACCAAGGTTGGCTTCCATAGGTCAGCCTACTTGCATATACAAAAATCAGCATACTCAAAAGATTCCAAAGTCAACTTCAAGAGTTGGTTTCCTTTGTAAATACAATGACCTATGTATTTGACAGACCAAATGTATTTTATATGCTGCAGGTATTGCTGTCTGCAGGGTATAAAAGCATACACAGTACTGTGTTAAAGAATACTTTTTATAACCTGCGGTAGCAAAATTATCATCATTTGCACCGACTGCAAATTATTTTTTTTGGCTAAATATTGTTATGTTGTTAACCTGGATATAATATACTCTTGGTTATTTTGCACTATACACCATGCCATGCATGAATTGCTAGGACCTTGAAGCAATAGTTATTTCCCTCTCTCTCTTCTTTGTGACTTTCTCAGATCCAATTTTCAGTTTGACAACATGCTGAAATCCTTGTGGAGAACCAAATCAATTTGTTAGTACATCTTCACATCAACAAACAACATATCAATGTTTAGCTCAGCATAAGCGATATACACTAAGGGTGTGTATGCCACATCACAGCGTACAATTTCGGATAGTGGCTACATTTTATTTTGCTCATAAATTGCTTATGGAGACCATAAACTAAAAATAAATAAAATCAGTACAAAGTTAGATTCCTTCCAGCATGTTATAAAAAGAAACAAGTATTCTATCTACCTACTTATAACATGCGGAGGCTCTCTCAAATTCAACATTATTTCACGTCCATAAGACCTATGATCTATGTAGTTTAATCATATGCTATGGGACAGTAAAAAAAATCATTTATTTTATCTTGTCCCATGATATATGGTAAATACAGTATTTAAGAATTTATTGCTAAAAATGACATAAATTTAATGTCTGAGTACATCTAACACACATTCAAAAACGTCTATGGAATGTGTCTGTGCGTGTGATTTGGATTTTTTAACATAGCTTTAACAATTTTTCAGTATTATCACTACAATGTCTGCAGTGTGGCAGTTTACAGTGATGTCATGCACTGAGGCATCATACTGTAGACAATTAGCATCGTGTCTCACCCAGTCACATTATCCTGACACCAGGCCAACCAGTCCTAACACTAACCTCTTAACGCTGAGCTCCATGCAAGGCAGCTGCTAGTATCATTTTAATTCCCTTGCTAGATCCTGAATTAATACGTTTAGCTGCTTATGTTTACCATAACCCGATACCTGAAAAGCAAATTGCTTGTCGTCTAGCATTCCTTCTTCTACTTCTTCCACAACACGGACATTCGATATAGGAACAGAGCCCTTCTCCCTTGTTCTCCTCTGCAGAGGTAAAAAATCATATGCAATTAATGAGTTATCTCATGTAGCATAATTATAAACTGTATCAAGATGTTATATGACAGATTGATAAACTGTGTCAAGATGTTATGACAGATTGATAAACTGTGTCAAGATGTTATGACAGACTGATAAACTGTGTCAAGATGTTATGGAAGATTGATAAACTGTGTCAATATGTTATATGACAGATTGATAAACTGTGTCAAGATGTTATATGACAGATTGATAAACTGTGTCAAGATGTTATATAACAGATTGATAAACTGTGTCAAGATGTTATATGACAGATTGATAAACTGTCAAGATGTTAGAGAAGATTGATAAACTGTGTCAAGATATTATAAGACAGATTGATAAACTGTGTCAAGATAGTATATGACAGATTGATAAACTGTCAAGATATTATGGAAGATTGATAAACTGTCAAGATGTTATATGACAGATTGATAAACTGTATCAAGATGTTATGACAGATTGATAAACTGTCAAGATGTTATATGACAGATCGATAAACTGTCAAGATGTTATGAAAGATTCATAAACTGTGTCAAGATACTATATGACAGATTGATAAACTGTGTCAAGGTGTTATGGAAGATTGATAAACTGTGTCAAGATGTTATGAAAGATTGATAAATTGTGTCAAGATGTTATATGACAGATTAATAAACTGTCAAGATGTTATGAAAGATTGATAAACTATGTCAAGATGTTATATGACAGACTGATAAAATGTGTCAAGATGTTAGGAAAGATTGATAACCTGTGTTAAGATGTTATGAAAGATTGATAAACTGTGTCAAGATGTTATATGACAGGTTGATAAACTGTGTCAAGATGTTATGGAAGATTGATAAACTGTCAAGATATTATGACAGACTGATAAACCCTGTCAAGATGTTATGACAGATTGATAAACTGTTAAAGTATCATCAAATATTAAGTTAAATTACATTATCATCCCCATGTTTTAAAAAAGTGTCTGTTCTTGTGACACTGTCAGTCTATCCTTCTGTCCGTGTAATGCATCAACTAATAAGGTTATATATTTTTTTTAAAAAACATATTTGTACAGAAACTTTCTTGTCCTACTTCAAATAACAACATTATTGTTTTCCACTATAGTGCAGGATATTATAATACTCTGTGTCTGTCAATCTGCCCATTTATATTTCTCCCACTACCACAATGTGGAAATTGACATAACATGGTACATAGCTTTCCCATGTGATAATTGTCTGCATGAGGGCTATGGTTTTGGTGACTTTATGGGCAGAATGGAATATAGTCTGAACCAGTTTAAAAAGTTTCTTATTGAATTACTTGTTTTGCAAAATTCAGGAAGTTATTTTCAACTCAAATGATACAGATGATACTCTGATTTTAAACCAATGATATTCAATTATACCTCCACTAAATCAATGACATTCAATTATACCTCTACTAAATCCATGTTATTCAATTATACCTCCACTAAATCAATGACATTCAATTATACCCCCACTAAATGAATGACATTCAATTAAACCTCCACTAAATCAATGATATTCAATTATACCTCCACTAAATCAATGTTATTCAATTATACCTCCACTAAATCAATGATGTTCAATTATACCTCCACTATATTAATGACATTCAATTATACCTCCACTAAATCAATGATACTCAATTATATCTCCACTAGATCAATGATATTCAACTATATCTACACTAAATCAATGATATTCTCAATTATACTTCCAATAAATCAATGATATTCAATTATACCTCCAATAAATCAATGATATTCAATTATACAGTAAATCCTTTTGCCTAAACCATGATAATTGGCACCCCTCTAATTACAGGTAATTCCCAGTAATAACATTTCAAAACTATAAAGGCCTGTAACATTTTACAATGGTGACATTTTTGAAAAAACAGCGCTCTTCCTCATTATACCATGTATCATTATAACGTGATTCTGGATATAACACAGTACCTCTATGGATCTTGTGACCAAATTCACTCTAATGTAAAACAAAATGGGCTGAAAAAAACAACAATTGGAAGCATAATATTATAGGTCTATTTCATTTTCTAAATACTATTATTTAACAGATTAATCTTAGATCTTAGGCAATCACCTCTAATGATCCTCCATAATACTTGAGGTTTTCTGAATCCAGCACAAACCATCTACTTTTGTAATTCTCAATTTTCATTGCTCCCCTGCTAACTGCTCGCTTCATCATGTAGTCCACTTTTATTTCTTTGGGTTTTGCCATGTTGGATAATTTATCCTTCAGCTTCTAACAAAATATAAATTTCTGATGAGTGAAGTTTTCTATTGCCTCTACAAGGTCCAGAAAGGGTACACAGGATGGAAGTCCTTTACCCTGGCACAAACAGTTCTGAAATTAAAGCAAAAAAAAATGTTTTCATCATTAAAACCGAACTTTCTAAGTTACAGACATGGGATGGCATACCTTTTAAAGTGTGAGTACCAGTGCTTCAGGCTTTCCTAATCAAGTGTATCAATATTCATATGTATAAATGGAGTACTTAGGGAGTACTTTTGACTCTGCAACCAACATTGAGTATGGTACTATATATCCATTATGCAAGTAGACAACAAAAAGTCATGTGCAGAAACCAATTTGCTTCAAGTCAGTGACTCTGACCTCTGACATTTTGACTCCAAATTCAATAGGATTCTTCCTTACCCCAGGTGTAAGCCAGGCACAATGTTTGGTCTAGGTCTGTGATGTGAAATTAATGTTATTAAGTGGAAACAATGGTTCCTCTTTCGGTGACATGAGTACTTCCAAAGTGTCAACTCAGATTGGTAACTATAAAGAATGAGTTACCATGAGAGAATCATTTATCTTCTTTCAGTCATGATTACCTTGACCCCAAAAATCAAAAGGGTTTACCCTACTCAGTGTGGAAGCCATCCACAAGGTATGGTAACTTTAAACTGTGGCAAATTCAAGTTATTTTTGGAAACCATTTTTCTTCTTTCAGCCAGTTACCTTCACAGTTGACGTCCATGTGCAATCCATCCACAAGGTTCTGTAACTCTGTGTGTGTGTGATTCAGATTTTTAATGTAGCTTTAACAATTTTTCAGTCATATCACTATGATGTCTGCAGTGTGGCAATTTACAATTATGTCTAGCACTGAGGCATCATACCACAGACATATAGCATCATGTAACACCCAGTCACATTATCATGACACCAAGCCGACCAGTCCCAACACTAACCTCTTAGCGATGAGCAACTAGCAAGGCAGCTGTTAGTACCATTTTTATAAGTCTTTGGTATGACTCGGCTGGGGTTCAAACCTGCAACCTCCCACATCTGACACGGACACTCTAATCACTAGGCCACCAGAGCGGTCTGATGTAACTGTAAACAGTAGCAAACTCAAGTTATTGTGAGGAAACCATTTTTGTGTTTTAGTCAGTCATCTTAACCTTTGAGCTTTGACCCTGAAACTGATATGATTCTTCCCCAACAAAAGTGCAAGCCATCCATAAAAGTTTAGTAACTACAGATGTTGGACATCTCTCGGAATGATGTGGAAATGAAAATAGTAGCAGGCAGACTGACTGACAAAATCTTAACACTCTGCTTTATGTATAAAAACATCACTTCATGTTCCACAGTATACCCGATTCCTTTTTTTCTAAGCTGGAATTACTTTACAAAGTTTTTTCAGACTAAAAAAAAAAGCAAACATTTTTCATATACAGTTTGTATATTAACTATTTAGGAATACCTGGCTCAAATGATCACTGTTAAATTTTATGTGCTCCTAGCCATGATATAATGTTGATTGTTTTATGCTACTGTTATTAAAATCCCAACACCAAGTCATCATATGTTCTCTGTGATGCAGGCCTGTTACACCTTTTGTTTATCAAGTTAATCTCATTGTGTTGTTTTACTTCTAAAATTAAACTATTAAAGGTATAACTTTATTTCTATTTATGTATTTACTGTTTTAACTGTATGCAATGAAAAATTTTTTGAACAACAAAGACAATGAATTAAAAACTATGCTGGCAGGAGACCAAACCTGTGAATTTTTCAACAAACTGAAGATCTGTGTTGGAATTAGCAATTTTGCAAATTCTGTAATCATTTGAAAAGTTTCTTTAACTTTATTGAACTGTGTATTATTTTTTGCATATTAAAAATGTTTCAAGTCTTGCAAATTTTACAATCACTGATCTTTTTGCAAAGTACAAAGTACATGTGAATACTCTTATGCAGTACATGTGAATACTCTTATGTGAATACTCTTTTGCAAAGTACAAAGTACATGTGAATACTCTTATGCAGTACATGTGAATACTCTTATGTGAATACTCTTTTTGCAAAGTACAAAGTACATGTGACTACTCTTATGCAGTACATGTGAATACTCTTATGTGAATACTCTTTTTGCAAAGTACAAAGTACATGTGAATACTCTTATGCAGTACATGTGAATACTCTTATGTGAATACTCTTTTTGCAAAGTACAAAGTACATGTGACTACTCTTATGCAGTACATGTGAATACTCTTATGTGAATACTCTTTTGCAAAGTACAAAGTACATGTGAATACTCTTATGCAGTACATGTGAATACTCTTATGTGAATACTCTTTTTGCAAAGTACAAAGTACATGTGACTACTCTTATGCAGTACATGTGAATACTCTTATGTGAATACTCTTTTTGCAAAGTACAAAGTACATGTGAATACTCTTATGCAGTATATTAACATAAATGACTTATACTAACACTTACATTGAAAAAGAGATTACAAAATATATTTTTTACATATAAATAATATGCACACCTGCTTAGATGACAAAAGAAATAAGGCTTGAAACACTCCTGATCTCATTTTGAAGATCCAGGAAATATATACTGTAGTTCTTTACTATTCCTGACCTATTTCTGATTTGAGTCTGATGAATTAGTGCTGTATCATGTGACAAATCAACTGATTATGGTATTGAGATCATCGACTGTCATAAGGTTTTATTCAAATAGTAATCAATTGACACCGAAATACTTTGCTTTATTCCTCAAATAACTAGCGAATAAATCCCTAAATATCTCAGCAACAACCACTGAGTGTTCTTGGTATGATGTAAACCTGTACACATGTATATCTTTTTAAGTCATTCTTTAATTGTAAACTGCAATTTGTTTTAACCTAAAATGCATCTGGTTGACATATATTCAGTTTATCTGTATACTCTCAGTGCTCAAAAAATCTGAAAACCCGACGCCCAGAATCTCTCTAATTTTAGATAGGGCCCCTCCTGTATTGTAAGTGAGGAGCCTGTTGGGCTTATCGAAGAAATCTAATTTACCTGAAAAAGCTTCAGCTGTACTACTGATATGGCATATCAAACACATAACCTTTTACCCCTATGTAGGAGTAAACGATACAGAGAAGGAAGTTTGTGTAACAAAGCGAATAACTGTCCCCTATGTCAACCATTATAAAATATACACCAGAATCCAGATAGTTTTCTGAACTCCAGAATAAACAAGTAGTAATATTTTAACGCTGACGGTTGTACACAGATAACAGAATAATGAGTTCCCACTTCATTTAAGCTGAAAGATATGCAGGTGAAGGCCATGAATTTTGATCCAGGAAGTATGGTATGTCCGATTTTAATCGCTATATCCGAAGTTTGTCAGTGATAGCTATACAAAAGGAATTATTGTACATGTGATCACTAATTAAACTGTTTTGTATTATTATTCCGATTTCATTAATCTTACTGATTCATCACAATATTCTTCACTTTCGCTTTAGAAGTTCATCTCGACCCACTTGATGATGAGGTAGCTCATTACGGTAATCGGAGTTGGCTCGGTCTTTTCTGTCAAGCCAGAAAACAAATAAGCGCAAAAGGCTTATAATTGCTCTAGACGGATTCCCTATTAAAGGGTATCTGTTTCATATTATTTTACAGCCACGCGGTGGAAATAGATAACATGCACCGGAATTAAACACAAGTGCTTAACGGTAAATTTAATTCTTCTTCTTCTTCTTCGTTATTATTTTGTTCAAGCTGTTAAAAAATTGTTTTCAATAAAATTTGACAAGTCTATTTGCAACTGAATGTGTTTTACATTTCCCAGTGTCTTTATTTTTAATTTAGAAAGGAATGATCAAATCTAAGCCTGGAGCAGATTTAATGATAGATATGTATCTGGATCTGGATAGTTTGCAATATTTCATTTGAAATTACTGCATATGATAATAATAATAATAATAATAATAATAATAACAATAATGATGATGATGATGATGATGTGTTTATTTGTAATATAGGCTGCTGGCCCATGATACATATCCATACTTCATGCGGTACAAAAAGATGTTATAGTGCGTAAGAACATCGTATATATAAGAAGTAATATACATGAAAGTAATAATCATTGCTTTTTTGGATATAGATGACATACAAGTATATATTGCAGAGTATTCAAACAAACGGATGTAAGGGTAACCCTAAAACTTGTGAGGAGCAAGATTTTGTGATATTGATCTAAAGTCTTATGTAGCACTAGGTAATGTGACTGTCAGATATTTATATGAGCTGGGGGAGCTAGAGGGAGGGGGTAAAAAAAAAGAGCGACTGGCCCAGTCTGGAGTGTCATCATCGTCATCATCATCATCATCATCAGTCCCTTAACCCAAGAGGTCGTTGGCTTTACAGTTGACTTTACAACCAATTCTCTCCATCTTTCCCTGTTCTCTACTGCCCTTTGGGAATCTCCAAATCCCATGCCTGTCCACCCCTTAATGTTGTCTTCCCACCTCTTTTTTTACAATGGTCAAGAGGTCTTCATAGGATCCGATGGCTCGTTGGATCCTGTTGTGGACTTCTTTGTTGGTTACATGGTCAACGCATGGGATACCCAAGATCTTGCGGTGGCATCTCAATTCGAAGGTTTGAATCCTTCTTTGTAGATCTGATGTGAGCGTCCATGTTTCACAAGGATACAGAAGATGGATATGACAATCGAGCGCATCAGCCTTATTTTGGAACCAAAAGCAATGTTGGTATCTTTCCATATTGGTCTCAACCTTGTTACTGCTGTTGTTGTCTGGGCAATCCTGCAAAGTAGTTCTGGTTTGGAGCCCTCATCTGTGATAATTGATCCCAAGTACTTGAAGTTTGTGACTCTTTCCAGCTTCTGTCCACTGACCTTTATTTCTGCACTGATGCCATTAGTGTTGTTTGTCATCAGTTTAGTTTTTTCGGCGCTAATCTCCATACCGTATGTTGTGGAGGTTGTGTTGAGGCGCTCAACCAAGTCAGCCAGTTCTTTTTCATCTCCTGCTAAACCATCAGTATCATCTACGAAGCGAAGGTTGGTGATTATTCTTCCTCCGATGCTGACAGTGCCATTGCGGTCATGCAAGGCATCCTCCATGATCCTTTCCAGGAAAATGTTGAAGAGTGTAGGTGACAGTATACATCCCTGTCTGACTCCAACTGTTGTTCGAAACCAATCTCCTCTGCTGCCATTGATAAGGACAGCACTGGTAGCTTTGTCATAGAGGTGCTGAACAACCTGCACCAGGTTTGAGCTGATGTTGTACTTCTTCACAGTTGCCCATAATTGATAGGATATGGCATGCAGTCTTATGGGCAACTTTGAGAAAGTCTGGGGTGTAACCACACATAAAATGTCCAGCGTGGTAAGATCCACGGGTAGACCTGCAATCTACAAACTAGATGCAACTGCTCCTCAACGTGGATTTGGACGTGAACAATTACAAGTAATTCCTGAAGATACACTATTACCACCGCCTTTTCTTTTGTGAAGGATGATTCGTTAGCAATAAGGCACTGGCTCCTCGACGTCGATTACACTCAAGACGGGGCAGTATCACATTTTTGCGTGTGTGGCCGAGACTACTATTAATTCTATCCACTGTAAATTGTCGTGGGTCATTAGGAGAATACTGCCACAACATTACTATGTTACAGCAAATACGGTGATTATTTTGTTGTTGTTTAAGCGTCATGATAAATTCAATATTAAGATCAAAGTTGCGTTTATTTATTTTTTGGTCACATCTCTGATAACCAGCTAATTTTTTTCTTACTATATCATTTAACAAAGGTGCATTAATTTCTTGAGTTTTATTATTATTCACTGCGCAGACTATGATAACCCTCCGTAGCTGAGACATTCATCTGACTCGAGATACTGCTAGATAAACCAAATTTGACCATTCGATACGATCATCGAAAATCGAAATATTAGTATCTGAAATAGTTAATCCCTGTGATGAATGAATAGTTATAGCATATCTTAGAATCTATGGAGATTTATATATCTTTAATGCGCTCTCAACAACATCCACAGGAACAACAACAATATCATTAAGAACTAGTTTTTGTTTTCTTGGTTCTATCAAACATCCTGGAATTTCAATATCAATATTTTGTTTACGTGTATCTGCTGGGCGATAACACAATGGTGCAGGTAGATCTCAAAATGTATCTTTATGTAACAGAAATAATTGTTGCTGAAGTGAATCACGAACTATCTTCCGACTTGCAACTATCAAATCAGTAGGCCTCCACAAATTCCAAAAATCGTCGTTTGTTGTTTCTGGAAATACTATACGCATTATCTCACACTGAATCTCATCCGGCTGCAGTCTGATTCACTTTTTGAACTCTTTCAGCTATTCATGAATAGCTCTATGATCATCAAGAATTTCCTCATAATAATCTACGAATTCTTTTAACCAGCTATGTGGCTATTCACCGACAAAAGGTGGTGTTTGACCATGATCACCACACATGAATTACAGCAGTATTCCGAGTCAATAACCAATCAAGAAACAGTTTTAGTACGTCAACGGATACGGTGCATATCTCATCCCAGATAATGATCTTAGGAATGTATTTCTCACCAATTCGTTCAGGTGTCTACGCATCTCCCTTCCACTGAAAGAAACTGTGATAAGTGTGAGACTTAACTCCTCGTTTTATCATCTCTCTGGCAAGCCAGTGAGTCGGAGTTAGTACAATCATGTCAAGATTCCCTGAACCATGATTCAGGAATAATTCTGTCGCACGTGTTGTTTTACCAGAACCGCCAGGTCCATTGAGATAAACGGTTTTATGTCTGGCCACAGGATCATGTACCGATGGTGCTGCTGATGATTGTGACATTTGACTATCTTGATAATATATCTCCCCAGATCCATCTGGGGATCTTTAATCAGCGGATTCAGAATAACTGAGTATTTTTTCTCTTTTTATTCTCCATTCGACCCATGATGCATCAACGCCGATATGTAATTCATTTAGCAATCCTGCATTTTTCTTTACTGATATAAAATGAATCTGTGGCAACTCTAACCGAGGTATCAGGAAATCTGTTTATCGTTGTTTCATATAACACTTCAACGTTTAAAATTTATTATATACAAAATTCGTTCCTTAACATATACCATGTAATTAACACGTTGCCGTACTATACATGGGCGCCCGCAGCATGGGTCAAGGGACGTGACCCCCCTGGAAAGCATACTGCAAATATATATATATATATATATATATATATATATATATATATATATATATATATATATATATACATAAAAATTCCGACAAGCTTAATCATGCAAATGAAGCTGAAGTTTAATCATGCAAATCAAGCTGAAAATATATCACAAGATTCTGTTCAAAACGCTTAATAAATATTAGCTTTAGTTTCAGACTGCTTCTTATACTAACTCTCCCTGCCGTGACTGACTGACCCCC